>RJWT010010516.1:0-24110 GCA_004365215.1 Cuniculus paca
TCACATTCACAGCTTCACACACTGCCCTCTCAGGGGTGCACTGCCTGGCCTCCCAGGCCCTCTGAAATCAGGGTGGAAGACTTCTTAACCTCAGAATGCATGCATTCTCCATGCACCTAAAACCAGTGCCATGTATATGCTGCCAAGGTCCACTGCCAGTTGGAGCAGTAACTAGGCTTTCCTCTCTCTTGGTTGTAGGAGTTGAGTGCCTGGATCACTGAGCACTCTGAACCTGATTGTGAGGAACAGGTACTCTCTGTGTTGTTGCCATTCTGGAACCTCCTGTGGCCTCCACTGCCATTCTGGAACATGGCGCTCTGCAGCTTTCTCCTCCAAGCGAAGTCTTTGAGGCTGCAAAGGGTGGAGACCCACCATCACTTCCTGTGACACCCCCAGGCTATCTTTTTTATTTTCCTGTTCCTTTTCAGCAATGGAGAACTCAGTTCTATTTTTAGAGTTCACAGCTTTCTGGACAAACTCACAATGTTTTCATCGGCCTGCTGGGCTCTTTGCTCTTGATTTGCAACATAAATCTGGCTAAACACCCCCAACAATAGCCAGGCCACCACCTCAACATTTGACTGCCTTGAACTTTCTTCTGCCAGATTAATCAGTCCACTGCCCTTAATCTCAGTCTCAGGCAGTCTCTGGACATGAGAAGAATGCAGACAAACTTTCTGCCAAGGCATAACACACATCATGTGGAGTCCAACAACCAATGCAGTCCTTCTTTTCAGCAGAAACCTCCTGAGCCTGGTCTTTATTGGCAGGCTTTCTATCAGCCTTCTGGTCTCCTGAGCTCTGACCAGAATCTCCCATGCAGAACAGCCTAAACTGTTCCAGCACCACTCTTTCAGGTGACATCTCTGAACCTTTCCAAACTTTTCCCAGAAGCCATTCCCAAAGGCTCTTGAACCACATGGTCAGGTATAGTCACAGCAATGACCCCACTCCCCTGGTACCAAATTCTGTCTTGGTTACTTCTCTCTCATTGCTGAGACAAAATACCCAATGCTCCGAATGAAGGAAGAAAAGCTTTATTTCTTACAGTTTTTGGAGGTTTCAGTCCATACTAAGCTGGCTCCAAGGCAGGGTGGCATGGCTGAGGAGCAGCCATTCATGGCAGCTTGCAAGCAACAAGAGCAAAAAGGCAAAAGAGAAGAACAAGCCTTCTTCCCTCCCTTATATGGTATGCTGGCTCTGCCCTTGGGCAGGTGCAGCACTCACACTGTCAATCTCAGCACTAGACAACGAACCAATCATAATGCTAGATTCAGCCACCTCCATGACTGCATGAAGCTTAGGGGGCCACCTAGACACAAACCATAGCATTAACTCACCCAGGATGGGGCATTATTTACTGGCAACAGATGGATAAAGTGAAGAATTGTTCTTTATCATAACATCCTTATTTATCAAGGGCTTACAGCAAGCACCCTCTCTATTTAGTATTGATAGGGCAGTGTTGTGTAGTCAGTACAAGTAAAATGAAATGCCTTTAAAAAGGTAAACACAAATATGATGAAATTTGAAATATTAGAAACAATGTACAACTGTCCCAGTGACAGATTAAATGCACTAATACTCTGATCCATGATTGACTATCCTTGGCTAGTACTGCTATACATTATAATTTTTTGAAAAAATATTTACTTTTTTAAAGGAATTTCTTGAGATGGAAGAATTTTAGATGAGGAATAGTGTTCTTTAACCATTAACCTAGAAACTAAGCATTTGATGTTTAAAGGTAAATTAATATTGAAGTGGCAGATTACACACTCAAGTTTTCATCCAACAATATTAATATCTCATGTCCATGTTTTTTTAAAAATAAAATGTGTCCAACAGATTGATTACTACCAAGCTAGAAGTTAGAAAACCCAGTGGGAAAATTTTTATGCTCATAACTACAGCATACTTTATGCCTATTTTAGGAAGCATTCAGTTTCCTATACATTTATCTCCTGTTATTGTCTGTTACAAAACATACAATGACTCCTGGTCACTTAGTCTTATCAATTATTAGTTTCTCAAATTTAAATAGAACCATCAAAGTCTTAGTATTAATAATAAAATAAATTTCTTAATTGGGGAATATTTAAGTAATGATAAAAAAAAGTAATGACAAAACTAAGTACTCCCTCTTTTCTCCTAATGAAGATGTAACAGTCCTTTCCAATGACTATTTTACACACACACACACACACAGAACACAATAACACAGTTTGTACATATGTATGTATATATATGTAATTATTGTTCATTCTAGAGAAATATGAAAGTAGAGATTAAAAAAATGAAGATTAAAAAAGACAGAGGGAAGCTGGGCGTGGTGGCTCACGCCTGTAATCCCAGCACTTGGGAGGCTGAGACAGGTGGATCGTTGTGAGTTCGAGATCAGCCTGGGCTACAAAGTGAGCTCAAGGCCAGCCTGAATGGCATAATGAGACCCTGTCTCAAAAACAGGGCTGGGGATCTAGCTCAGCGGTCTAAGCGCCTGTCCGGCAAGCACAAGGTCATGAGTTCAATCCCCGGTGCTGCAAAAAAAAAAAAAAAAAAAAAAAGACAGAGGGAGAAGAGACCAAGATAGCAGAGCAGTAAGCAACAGAGAACACAGCCTCTCTGAGAGTCACCATCCAGACACTGGAAAATAGCATCATGAGGAAGACAAGAAGGAGAAGAATCTGAAGTGTGAATTGAAGTCCATGGAGAAAGTGAAGACAGAAACTCGAACAAAGAAGTAGGTAGCCAGCAGCTATCTTCCTGAGATGGGACTCACTGCATGAGAGGAATGGTTCAAACCTGTGGATGCACAGTGACAGTGACAGCTGGCAACCCTGGAGGCCTCTGCAGAGAAACATGGTAGTGGAAGGGAACAGCAGATGTGAGGGACTGCACTGAGTGCAGAGGACTTAGTCCTCCCAAGAGAAAGAGCGATTATCTGGGAGCCATCTTGGAGACCAGTCCACTAAGCTCAGAACCTAGAACTGCTGCCAGCTCCATCTAGCAGCCCCCAGCTAGACTCAGGCCCACAGAAATTGCTTGGATGGCAACAAGCCCCATGTGTCTGGTCTCAGGATAGGCCTGCTGAGATTATCCACTACTCCACAAAAAAGCTACTGCTGGCTTGATGGAAGACATCTGCATGATGGGACTCTGTCTCCACAGGTTGTCTACTAGTGAAACCAGAGATAACCCTGGAAGTAGACTTTATTTTTCTTTTCTTTTTTTTCCCCTCTTTCTCCTTCATTGTCTGATCTTGTTTTTACATGAGTGTGAATGTGGTTCCCAGCATCTTTGTGGTTGTGGTTCTGTTCTGTTCCTCCTTTGATCTCTTCCATCTCTCTTTTCCTTCAGTCTTCTGCACCAGTTTCCAAAGTTGGTGTGATCCCCCTTTGTCATCTGACCTTACTTCTAGTCTCTTCCTCTTCTGATACTTCTGTATTTTCTCCTTAATCCATTTTAAATTTTCACCCCTGAAAGCAAAACTGACTTGTACACTGCCTATAATTTTCTGGTTTGTTTTAGATTTTGTTATATAACCCCAAACCTAGTTCATATGGTTAAAGTGGCAAATTAAGAGTTAGCTCAGTTTGTCATTCTCTAAGATGTGTTTGATGCTATTGGTATGACAATAGCCAAAACTGACATAATTGTTCTACACAGCTGTTCTTCCTGGTATTCCAGATAAATTGACTAAGGGTCACAGAAAATACTGTGGTACAGTGTCAAGGAACCAGGGATTGGGTCAAACAAGCAACAACTTCTCATCTCCAACAAACTGAAGAGGTAAGATATTCCAACAGATTCAAACCCCAAAACCAGCCACACCTGGAAGATACCTCAGAGCAGTAGTCATCACCTAGGGATCCTAAATATTACCAAAAAAGCAACCTGCCATAGGCAATTTACAAGCATCACTCCAGGAATTAAATTAAAAAGAAAGAAAAAATAGACACTTAAACAAAATGCAACCCCAGACATCTAGTTCACCAAAGAAAATGAGTTGGGGCAATCTGAAAGTCTCCCATCTGGCTCTCTGAAATGATAACAACAAAGCAATTGAATGAGGCTCTGGAAAAAATGAAATCAGAAATAAAGTCTCAGATAAAGACCAGGCTTAGTGACTTTAGAGCAGATACAGACAAAAAAATAGACGAGTTTAAGAAAATTATGGAAGTTCAGCATATGAAAGAAATGGAATCCATAAAGTAGATTCACGCAGATATCTAGTGAAATGAAAACTCCAGTGAAAGTATTTGCAAGCCATTCGCAGACTGTGGGGGAAGAGAACAAGAAGTCACCAAGAAGCAAGCCCTCCCTATGAATCAGTGACATGTGCAGGCCACCAGGGGGACAGCCAGACCCCAGCCTTCTCCGGTGAGGCAGCACCATTCACAGACTGTGGGGGGAAAAGAACAAGAAGTCACCAAGAAGCAAGCTGTCCCTACAAATTAACACCACGTGCAGGCCACTGGCCGGAGAGCCAGTTGCCAGCCCCTTCCAGCACACGGGCTGGGAAACAAGAAGAGCCAACCTTCTCCCCTACCTCCCCCACCCCCACCCATAGGTGACCAACTGATCTGGAGAAACACAGGCTGAGAGGATACCTATTGAGGTAAAATACAATTTAATGCTTGTCGTGTTTAGTGTTTCACTGACTTTGCAGGTCTAAAGCTGGTGGTCTGATCATCTATTCAGAGGATAACAAAATATGCAATGCACAATGTAGCATCTATGGGGGAATCTCCTTCTGAAGGTGGTAGCCATTGTTAATTCCCTATCATCTTGTTTTGAAGTCCTGTGTCATTTTCATTGTTTTATTTGATTAGGTTTTATTCTGTTTTGTTCTGTTTGATTTTGTTATATACGATGGCATGGGCAGCTATTTCAAAGATAACAAGATATATTATGGTAGCCATTTTGTATTTACTCTTATCTTGTTTTGAAATCCTTTATTGTGTTCATTGTTTTGTTTTTATTGGTTCTATTCTGTTCTGTTTTGTTTGATTTTTACTATGTCTGAAGGTGTCTGCAGCTGTTTTGAAGACAAGAGGCATCATGGATGTTGATTTCCTGTTATGTTGAAGTCCTGTGTCACACTGTTTTGTTTTGGTTGATTTTATTCTATTTTATTTTGCTTGGTTTTATTCTCTTTAAAATAAAAATAAAAAGTTTTTTAAAAAGAAAGCATTTTGGGAGTATAATTACAAAAGTAATTATGGAAATGTTTCACGCAATAAGATTTGGATGGTACATGTGCCAAGCTTTAAGAAGGAAGTGATTAACGTTTCTCATCTAATGTGTTCCAGGTCTCAGGGAGACAGGTGTTAGTGGCTTCCTGTTTTACAAACAAGGACACTGAGGCACAGAAAATTTGTTAAGAGAAAAAAGAAAAAGCAGAAAAAGCAAAAAGCAAACAAACCAAAAACGTAAATAAATAAAGCAAAATAACAACAACAACAGCTATGCATGTTTTCAAAACAAGATGATGGAAATTTAACAAACAGTTGGTTTTTTTATTTTTGTTTTTTTAGTGCTGGAAAATCAAACTCATGACCTCATGCTTGCCAGGCAGTCACTATGCTACTGAGCTATATACTTTGCCCCAATAATGGTTGTTATATTGCATTTGTTATCTTCAAAATAGTTGCTCAGGTTACCAGATACAGGTAAAACAGAACAATATAATGGAACAAGACACTGGATTTCAAAAACAAGACAGAAGGAAATCCCCCAAAGTGAGTCACAGAAATGTTAAATGATTACCTTGTCTATGATTATCCTGGTAATAAACAAAATCCGCAGGACCTGAATGACGTGACTCTTTTCACACTGTAGAAACCACTGCAAATGTGTATTTCATATCATGATAGAGACATAATTTTATCTTTGCATGTCAAGTGTACAATATGTACTAGAAATAGATACTAACAATTCCAACAGTTGCTTTCAGAACCAAGAAAGAGGATAGTTTATTCTATTGTAACAAGAATTCTATAGAAAAAATCTGAGCAAATGTATTTTTAATTACCAGATATAAATCATAAAACACTTTAAAAAATTCTAGTGAAGCTCGAAGTTCTGAGATGTGGTTTTCAAGAATATTTAATTGAATGAATTATTCACACTTTTTTATGGAAAAGGGAACTCTAAATGTTAAAGAAATCCCCCTACTCATCCAGAAGCAATTGTTAGATAGTTCTTCTAATATAAAGTCAGTAAGTTGAGCCAGTGGTATAGCTCAGTGATAGAGCACTTACCTAACATGCGCAACATCCTGGGTTTGATCCCTGGATTTGCTAAAAATCAAATCAAATCAGTAAGTAGATGACAGGACATTGCATGTTACCTAAATTCTCAAGGTCTGAGTTCTTTCATCTTCACAAGGCAAGGATTGTTCAGAAACATCTTTTTCTCTGTTTCAGTCTAGTTCTTCTCCACAGTCCTCTAATGCAATCTTGTGATGCAAATTACTATTACAAAACAATTTTAAATCCTAAAAAAGAGGGAAAAGCCAGGTGTGGTGGTACACTCCTGTAATCCCAGCACTTGGGAGGCTGAGGCAGGAGGGTTGTTGTGAGTTTGAGACCAGCCTGGGCTACAAAGTGAGTTCAAGGCTAGACAGAACTACATAGTGAAATCCTGTCTCAAAAAAAAGTAGTTTTATCTAATGAGTATGAACACTAAAACTAGCTTGTGGTATTTTTTTTTAATAAGGAAATTCTGGGAACTGAAGAAAAAACTACAGGATGGCAGAACAAAGGCAGAAATGGAGTTCAGAAGCCCTAGGTGGTAGAAACAAACGAACATGAGCTTTGAGATAAGATTTAGATTTGACTGTTTTCAGCCATTTAAAAACTTTCTGCTTTGTCGACAAGCATTCAGGTTTGTGAGAGAGCATCTGAATGATATTGGTTGAGACTTCTGCTCACGTCTTGGTCAAGGGAGGGGTTCTCTACATGATGATGGATCTACATGATTTCTGGTTGGAGGTAAGCATTGGTTCCCTCAAGCAAAGGTTAAGTACTCTGTCTGAAAGAAGTAGAGGCTAGGCAGGCAAAAAACAACAGATGTCTATGAACCTGAAGTCAGGAATTTGGCCCCTTCATTCTGTTGGAGAGATCTATGTTATCATTTGAGGCCAGACACAGATCCAAACCATGAATAGACATGAGGATAAACCCAGGATCAAAGCTATGGCCCAGACCAGGAAGGGGCAGGCCTGAACCAGAGGAGGCGGATGACAGGAGAGGGCACTTGGAGTTCTGTGCAAACAGCAGCTGTATCCTCTAATACACATTTCATCCGGTGGCCTACTCTGAGAATGCACCACATGGTCAGTGGAATGGAATTCAGGGTAGCCACCAGCCGCTCAAGGGCACACAGAAACCTGCTGCGGAGGCTTCTGCCTAACACGCATTTCAGCTAGGCATTTTCTCTCAATTAACTCCAATTCTTTGTGATATTCAGCAGAATAAGGCTGGGCAGACCAGGCCAGAGGGCAAGAGCAGCTAAGCCAGAGTGATCAGGCCCAAACTGCATGTGTAGGTGACACCAGGGATGTCAGCTGAAGCAGAGAAAAACTGTCTCGTTGTCTTTCTTAAGCTGAGGTTCACTCAGCTGGCACCAGGGAACAGTCCTGGTTTGGGTTAGGGGGTGCTGGTACCAGAAAAGGGAAGCTACTAGACAGATTCATGGGGTACAGTAACATTTAGAGCCATTGCTTGGCCAGAGGGTCAGTATCAGCTGCCAGATCCAAGAGACAGTTTGAGACTAGTTAAGAATGAGGTAAGAAGCCCAAAATGGTGGTGAATGCCTATAATTCCAGCACTCGGGGCTGGCGGAGGCAGGAGAATCACAAGTCGAAGCCCAGCCTGAGCAACTTATCAATTTAGCAAGACCCTGTCTCAAAATAAAAAATGGCTGGGGATGTAGCTCAGTGTGAAGACCCTTGGTTCAATCCTTTAATCTCCAGTACAAGAGAGAGAGAGAGAGACAGAGAAAACTGAGATAGGAAAAGGTCTGGAAACCAAGAGGGAAGTAAAAGGACTTGAAAAAATTCAGACTAAAGACCAGAGCCAAAGCCATGTTCCTACTGGCAGCTGGTTGCATGACAAGGGCTGGGCAAACTATTAGATCATGTAAAGTATAGCGCCTTGCTAGAAGAAATTAAGCACATATCTGGATCTAGCTGACCTCCAATCCCCTGGTCCACCTGAATGAACCATAGACAGGAATTGGAGCCCTAAAGGGCAAAATCCAAACCTCCTAAGAAAGGGAACCAGTCAGATGGGCACTAGCCAGTAAGGTAGACCTCTGCTTCTGGTACAGATAAGCTCTGAGTAAGGACCCCAGGGCTGTGGACTTGGTGGTAATGTTTATTAAATGTGAGTCATTATCTCAAGGAGAAGTGATATTTTTTTTCCATGACACAATGATTCTCAACCAGGGCTGGAACAGATGTTTGCATCTGACACTGGAATCACCCAGGATTTGAATAGGTTTGCACCCAAGTCTTAACAAGAAAATTTACTTATTTAGTCTGGACTTAAACTGTGCATGTGATTGTTCTGGAGGGCGCGTGTGTGGGGAGGGTAATCTTAAAGCTTCCCAGGTGATTCCAGTGTGCTGTCAGGGCCACAAACTGCTCTCGTGGAGCACTGGGTCCCAGGGAGCATTCCTCAAATCACTGGCACAGCAGGTTTTCATTAAAAACTAGGCTTCACATCCAAAAAATAATGGGAAGTAATGCATAAAGTATATACAACATTTTTTTGGAGATGTCATAAATTCTGAGAAGTTTCTCAGTAGTATAGCCTACTTCACTTCTATTTAATAAGGTAACACTTATATCCACTACAATGACCAGATCGTAAGTGTACAGTTTTAGTGGGTAGAAGACACATGGAAATTTCTTAATCATAGCTCTGAAACTTAACTGTAAACTGAAAATTATATAGAAATTAAAGTTATTGAAAAGCATAGACTTGTGTTATCATTACCCAAATGAAAAGAGAACATTTCCATTAGGCCATAAAGTTCTCTTGTGACCCTTTCCACTCTTCCCTACACCTTCCCCAGGCATAAATTATCTAGGGGACTTCTGCCATCATAGCTCAATGTCACTTGTTCTTCACATTTACAGAAATGGTATCATATAGTAAGTGCTGGTTTGTGTCTGCTTCTTTCTCTTGATGTAATGTTTCTGTTGTTTTTTGAATCTGTAGTTCATGTGTGTGAGGTGCATGCATGTTGTATGACTCAGTAGTTCATTGCCATTATAAACAAAGCTTCTATGAACTTTCTTTATGCTAGTATTTTTGTGTACATACTCTTTCATTTCATTTGGGTGCCACAAGGTCATCACTGTGCATTTCATTTCACTCGGGTGCACATGTGCACACATGTACATATATAAATACATATATACACATATATATGTGTATATAATACACAGATGCTAAGAACTCCATCAAGGAGTGAAAGTATTGTTGCCACTAGCCATAATTTTAGCAGCGAATTCTTTTCCAAGGTGGCTGTACCAGTTTTTGTTTCTACCAGCAGTGTATCAGTTAGTTCATATCTTTACCAATGCTTAGTACTTAAATCCTTTTATTTTTCAGTCATTTTAGTTGATGTGAAATAGTATATTATTATGGTTTTAACTTGCATTTCCTTGATTATTGTCTTAGTTACTTTTCTCATTGCTAAGACAAAATACCCAAAGGCCAAAGTTAAGGGAGGAAAGATTTATTTAATTCACAGTTGTAGAGGTTTCAATCCATAAGGCAACTCCAAGATAGGGTGGTTTGGCAGAGAACAGTTGATGATAGGTGAACTGTGGCAAAGCCACAAGGGTTTTTTTCTTCTTTTTGCTTTTGTTTTTTTGTTTGTTTGTTTGGCTTTTGTCTTTTTTGAGACAAGGTCTCCCTGTGCAGTTCGGGCTGGCCTTGAGCTTACTTTGTAGCCCAGGTTGGTCTTGAACTCACAGCAAGCCGTGTGAGTGCTGGGATTAAAGCGTGCACCACCACACCCAGTGCAACAAGGGGTTTTAGCTGTGTCTTTCTGCCCCTTTTCTACTCTATCTAGGATACTAGGATTAGGGTGATGCCAAACTAATCAGTGGACTGATTCAGTAATCACACACTCTCAATCCCAGCATTTCACCATGAATTAATCACACACTATAGATCCAGCCACCT
Organism: Cuniculus paca; assembly: GCA_004365215.1. NCBI lineage: Eukaryota > Metazoa > Chordata > Mammalia > Rodentia > Cuniculidae > Cuniculus > Cuniculus paca. The sequence goes on from RJWT010010516.1 coordinate 10,206, forward strand.
CTGAAAAAGTCCCACCTATGACTGCATGAGGCTTTGGGGAGACATCTAGACACAAGTTGTAACAATTGCTGATGATATTAAGCACCTTTTCATGTGCTTATTGACCATTTTTAGATCTTTTAATAACTGACTCAAGTCACTTTGTTTAATATTTTTCAGTTTTGTCTTTTTAATTGTTTGTCTCTTTATTATCAACCTGTAGGAGTCCTTTATATATTCTAAATGAGTCCTTTGTCAGATATATGTATTATGAAAATTTCCTTAAAGTCTCTCAATTTCCTTAAAGTCTCTTTCACTTTCTGAACGTGTGTGTGTGTGTGTGTGTGCGTGTGTGTGTCTTTTTGTGACAGGGTTTCACTATACAATTCAGGCTGACCTTGAACCTACTTTGTAGCCCAAACTGGTCTCAAACTCACAGTGATCCTCCTGCCTCAACCTCCCAACTGTTGGGATTACAGGTGTGTGCCTCCACACCCAGGTCTATTTTTTAAGATGTTTTTGATTGCTTCTGCTTTTGATTTTGTTGAAGCCAAATTTGCCATATTTTATGTCTTGCTAACCTCAAGGACATGAAAATATTTTCCTTGACAGTTAGGCTTCCATGTTTTAGGTAAATCATTCGTTGATGGATTTTGTGTTTTGATGGTTAAATTAGAATTTCACAAGTATTTTTGGCCATGAAATTTATTTCTCTACATAATACCTATCTCCAGCCCAAGAAGCTAATATATAAAACCAAAAATGTGTATTTCTCTAAAGGAATCAGTATAACAACCCAAATTGACAAACATGTCTGGATACAATCAAATCTCTCTGCTACAGTCTTGGAAAAGCACAAGAAACAGAAGGAGAGCCGGGCGTGGTGGCTCACGCCTGTAATCCCAGCACTCGGGAGGCTGAGACAGGCGGATTGTGAGTTCAAGACCAGCCTGGGCTACAAAGTGAGCTCAAGGCCAGCCTGAACGGCATAGTGAGACCCTGTCTCAAAAACATGGCTGGGGATCTAGCTCAGCGGTCTAAGCGCCTGCCCGGCAAGCGCAAGGTCATGAGTTCAATCCCCGGTGCCGCAAAAAAAAAAAAAAAAGAAACAGAAGGCGATAAGCTTAAGAGGTTGTTATAAATTCAAAGAAGTTGTAGTAAACTTTCACACGGTTTGGATAGAACTGTTCAATTAGGCTTGAAACCATGGATATTTAAAACATGAGAAATTATCAAATGCCAACTGACCCTTCTATCACTGTGTTAGACAGCTATCACTGAGACAAAATACTTGAGATAAATAATTTAAAAGGAGGAAAGAGCTGTTTTGGTTTATGGCTTCAGAGGGTTCAGTCTAGGATCACTTGGCACAGTGCCTTTGGGCCTGTGACAAGGTCAAACATCACAGCAGGGAGTTATTGGTGGAGGAGGGTGCTCCTCTCAGCAGCTGAGAAGCAGAAGGAGGGGTAGTGTCAAGGTCCCAATATGTCCTTCAAGTGTACATCCCAGTCACCTAGCGTCCTTCCACTAGGGCCCACCTGCTAAAGGTTATATCATCTCCCAATAGCACCATAGGTGAGTGACCAAGGCTTCAGCATATGAGCCTAACCATAACAACCAACAAAGTAGCTCCTGACCAATAAAATTAGTGCCTTTTTTTTTTGTCTTTTTGAGACAGGGTCTCACTATGCAGTTCGGACTGGCCTTGAGCTCACTTTGTAGCCTGGCTGGTCTCGAACTCAAAACAATCCTCCTGCCTCAGCCTCCTGAGTACTGGGATTACAGGCATGCACCACCATGCCCAGCTTAATGCCTTATTTTTGAGGTCTTGGAGACAAGTACCATGCCTCATTCATCCTTGTTTTTTTGAGCACCCTAAACAGTTGTGAGTATATAATAGTCAATACCCTAATCATATTTTCATTTGAAATACAGTATTTCATAAAGAGTATATGTTAAACTATTAAGATGTTCTTTAGGTGGTGGAACTATATGTAATTTTTATCTTTTTTTCCCCCAAATATATTTTATTACAAAGAGAAAAAAAATTTTAAAACACAACAATCAGGGAGCAACAATGGTACATACATTGCACATTGCCATACCCAAATCAGTCATCCACAGCACAAGACATCTGCATTCAACTGTCTAAACTGTACCAGTGTAAACCTTTCTCATCAATGAACTCAGAAAAATCAGTAGTATAACTATCTTAACTATCTATTCTATCTATCTATCTATCTATCTATCTATCTATCTGGTTTCTTTCAGCTTCTCACACTAATGAGACAATACAATGTTTACACATGCATGTCTGATATATTTCACTTATTAGTATGGACTCAAGTTGCATCCATTTACCTATAAAAGTCTCTAGTTTATCCTTATTTATGGTTGAGTAGTACTCCTTTGTATAAAAGTACCACATCTTTTTTATCCATTCTTCATTTGATGGACATTTAGGTTGTTTCCAAGATCTAAATATTACAAATTGTGCTGCTATAAACATGGGTGCACATATATTGCTGTGCTATGATGTTTTTAATTGTTCTGAGAAGACACCCAGAAGGAGAATAGCTGGGTCATATAAGACCTCCAGTTCTAGTGTTTTGAGGAATCTCCACAAGAATTTCCACAGTGGTTACACCAGTCTATCCTCCCACCAATGGTGGAGTTCCTTTTTCTCCACAGTCCCTCCAGAATTTGTTATTGGTTGATTTCTTGATAATAGTCATTCTTTCTTGGTTGAGTTGGAATCTCAGTGTTGTTTTAATTTGCATCTCTTGAGCGACCAGTGATGTTGAACATTTTTTCACATATTTATTTGCTGTTTGTATTTCATCTGAGAAGTGTGTATTCATCTCAGATGCCCATTTTTGGATTGGGTCTTTAAATCTGGGACAAATTTTTTTAAGTTGTTTATATGGTCTCGATAGTAATCCTTTGTCTGAGGAACAGCTGGCAAACATTTTCTCCCACATTGTGGGTTGACTCTTCACTCTGTTGGTGGTTTCTCTTGCTGTGCAAAAGCTTTTCAATAGGGTAAGATCCCAGTTATTGATTCTTTGTGATATTTCTTGTGCAATCAGGGTTTTGTTCATAAAATCTTTGCCTACAACAATGTCTTCAAGAGTTTTACCTACTGTATCTTCCAGCAGATTTAATGCTTCTGTTTTAATATTAAGATCTTCGATCCATTCCAAATTTAGCTTAGTGCATGGTAAAAGATTGGGTCCAGTTTTAATCTTTGGTATGTGTAGAGCCAATTTTTCTAGCGCCATTTACTAAAGAGGCTATGTTTCTTCCGGTCAATGTGTTTGGCACCTTTGTTAAAGATAAGGTGGCTTAGTGTGTCTGTAGTTGTTTATGTATCTTCTAATCTGTTCCATTGATCTTCGAGTCTGTTTTTTTGCCAGTACCCTGCTGGTTTTTTTGTTTTGTTTTGTTTTTTGTAATTTTGATTCTAAAGAGAATAAAACCAAGCAAAATAAAACAGAATAAAGTCAATTAAAACAAACCAGTGCAAGTGGTACAGGACTTCAAAACAAGATAATAGGAAATCAATAATGGTTACTATAATGCCTCTTGTCTTCAAAATAGCTGCCCATACACTTAGGCATAGTAAAAGTCAAACAAAACAGAACAGAATAGAACCAATAAAGCAAAACAATGAACACAATAAAAGTCTTCAAAACAAGACAATAATAAATCCAAAATGGTTATCATAATATAGCTTGTTACCTTTGTACCATGCTGTTTTTATCACAGTAGCTTTGTAATATAATTTCAAGTCAGGGATTACAATGATGCCTGTCTTGTCTTTGTTGCCTAGGATTGCCTTTGCTATTCTAGGTCTCTTCTCGTTCCAGATGAACTTTAGAATTTTCTCTAATTCTGTGAGATCTGCTATTGGAATTTTGATCAGGATTGCATTGAACCTGTATAACAGTTTTGGAAGTATGGCCATTTTCACTGTATTAGTTCTTCCTACACAAAAGCATGGGGTATCTCTCCATTTTCTTTCTTTCTTTTTTTTTTTTTTTTTTTTTTGTGGCACTGGGGATTGAACTCACGACCTTGTGTTTGCCAGGCAGGCACTTAGGCTGCTGAGCTAGATCCCCGGCCCTCGTATTTTTCAGACAGGGTCTCACTATGCCGTTCAGGCTGGCCTTGAGCTCATTTTGTAGCCCAGGCTGGTCTCGAACTCACAACGATCCGCCTGTCTCAGCCTCCCTAGTGCTGGGATTACAGGCGTGAGCCACCATGCCCAGCTGCTTATCTCTTCATTTTCTAATACCCTCTTTAATCTCCTTTTTCAGAGTACTGTAGTTTTCAATATAGAGGTCTTTTAATAACCTTCATTAGATTGATTCTTAGGTATTTCATTTTTCTGGATGCTATTGTGAAAGGTGTTGTTTCCCTGATTTCTCCCTCAGTGAGTTTCTTATTAATGTACAGGAAAGTTATTGATTTTTGAGCATTGACTTTGTATCCAGCTGTGTCACTGAATTTGCTTATTAAAGCTACTAGTTTTTTGGGAGAGCTTTTGGGGTCCTCTATGTAGAGTATAATGTCATCTGCAAATAATGATAGTTTAACTTCTTTAGTTAAACTTTAGTCCTTTTATTTCTTTCTCTTGTCTAATTGCTTTAGCTAAAGTTTCCAGGACTATGTGGAATAAGAGTGGAGACAGTGGACATCTTTGTTTTGTTCTTGATTTTAGGGAGAAAGCTTTCAGTTTTTGTCCATTTAGAATGATGTTGGGTGTTGGTTTGTCATAGATGGCTTTTATCAGATTGAGACGAGACCGTCTATTCCAATTTTCTGTAGGGTTTTTTTTTCTTGTACCAGGGATCAAACTCATGACCTTGCACTTGCCAGGCAGGCACTTGCCCCACTAAGCTAAATCACCAGCTGTGAGGTTTTTTATCATGAATGGGTGCTGGACTTTGTCAAAAGCTTTTTCCACATCTATTGAAATAATCATATGATTTTTGTCTTTGACTCTGTTACTGTGGTGTATTACATTTATGAATTTATATATGTTGAACCATCTCTGCATCTCTGGGATGAATCCCACTTGAGCATGGTGTATAATCTTCTTGATGATTTGCTGCAGTCTGTCAGTATCTCATTGAGGATTTTTGCATCTGTGTTCATTAGGGAAGTTGTCCTGTAATTCTCTTTCTTAGTTGGGTAGGCAGTTGTCTCTGGTTTTGTTATCAGGGTAATGCTTGCTTTCAGGATGAATTTGGGAATATTGCTTCCCTTTCAATTTCATTAGCATTTGAGAAGTAGTGGTGTAATGCCTTCTCTAAATTTCTTGTAGAATTCAGCATGGAATGCATCATGGCCTGAGCTTTTCTTCATTGATAGATTTTTAATTACACCTTTGATTTCATTGATTGATATTGGTTTTATTTAGGATTTGTATATCTTCTTGATTCACCTTTGGTAATTCATATGTATCTAGGAATCTGCCCATTTCTTATGTATTTTCCATCTTATTAGAATAAAAGTTTCCAAAATAGGTGTATGTGATCTTCTGAATTTCTGCAGGGCCTGTTGTGATTTCACCCTTTTCATTCCTAATTGCATGGAGTTGAGCCTTTTATTTCTTTTTTTTTATAACATTGGGTAATGGTTTATCAATTTTATTTAATCTTTCAAAGAACCAAATCTTTGATTCAATGATTCTTTGTATTTTTTAAATATTCGATGTGTTAATTTCTGCTCTGATCTTTATAGTTTTCTCCCTTGTACGAGCTTTTGGCTTAGCCTATGCTTCTTTGACTAGGAATTTGAGGCTGATCATTAAGTTGTTTATATGTGCTTACTCTGTTTTCCTGATATGGTGTTTACTGCTATAAGTTTTCCTCTTCAGGCTGCTTTCATTGTGTCCCATAAGTTCTGATATGTTGTATTGTCATTGTCATTCAACTCTAAAAATTGTTTAATTTCATTAATTTCATCTATGACCCACTGATTGTTCAGCAGGGTGCTATTTAATTTCCATGTGTTTATGAAGTTCTTGTGGTTTCCTTTGGCATGGATTTCCAATTTCATTGCACTATGGTCTGATAGTATGCATGGGATAATTTGAATTCCTTTGCATTTACTTAAGCATGTTCTATGGGCCAGTATGTGGTCTATTTTGGAGAATGTCCCATGTGCAGCTGAGAAGAATGTGTATTCTGATGTCATGGAGTGGAATGCTCTATGGACATCTACTAAGTCCATTTTTTAACAGTTTGGTTCAGTTCTAATATTTCATTAATTTTTTGTCTAGTTGATCTGTCTTTTTGTGACAGTGGGGTATTGAGATCTCCCAATGCAGTTGTGTTAGGGTTTATTTGATTTTTCATGTCTGTTACTATTTGCTTTATATAATTGGGTGCACTGGTATTTGTAGCATATATATTTATGATTGTTATCTCTTCCTCTTGGATTGTTCCTTTTTTGAGGATGTAGTGACCTCCTTTATCTTTCTTAATCAGTTGTGGCTTTGAATTGACTTTGTCTGGAAATAGAATAGCTAACCCTGCTTTTTTCTGAGTTCCTATCGCATGGAGTATTGTTTTCTAGCCTTTGATTTTCAGTCATGAATTTCTTTTTTAATTAAATGTGTTTCTTGTATGCAGCATATTGTTGGATCTTTCTTCTTTTTCCATGCTGCCAGTCTATATTTTTTGATTGGTGAATTGAGACCATTAACATTGATGGTTATAATTGATATGTATTGACTTATCCTTGTCATGTTATTTTCCTGTTGTTGGCTTCTACCTTTTATTCCCCCTTTCTCTAATTGTTTGCTTTGCCTGATGGATTTCTCCTGTTGGGGTCCAGAACTTTAGTACTTATTATCTCTTTCTAGAATGTCCTTCAAAACATTTTGGGCATTATAAATTTCTGGTTTGGTGGTTATAAATTTCCTCAGATGTTCATTGTTATGATAGTATCTTATTTCTCCATCAATTTTGAAAGATAGTTTTGTGGGGTACATCAATCTGAGTTGAAAGTTGTTTTCCTTTAGAACTTGGAACATTTCACTCCAGGCTCCCCTTGACTTGTCAGTTTGTGCTGAGAAATCAGCTGTGATTCTGATGTTCTGATGGGCTTTTCCTTTATAGGTAATTTGTTTCTTTTCCCTAACAATTTGTAAGATTCTATCCTTGTGTTGAATTTCCGGAATCTTGACTCTGATATGCCTGACTATAGAATTTTTTTGATTATGAATAATTGGAGTTATATATGCCTCACTTATCTGTCTTTTAAATTCTTTTTCTTTACCAGGAAAGTTTTCTGCCATGATATTTGGGAACATTTTTAAATATCATTTGTGGTATCTCTTGCTTTTTTCATTGACTCCAATCAATCTTAAATTATTCTTCTTTGTCTCATCTAGCAGCTGTTGGACTGATTTCTCATGGTCCCTGGCTATTTTTGAGAAATTTTTCTTTTCCTGATCAATAACTGTAAGCCTGTCATCAATTTCTGAGATCTTGTCTTTACATTGGCTTAATATGCTGCAAATACTTTCTTTTTTTATTTTGATTTTAAAGAGAATAAAACCAAGCAATGGCACTGACTCATGGGAGAAGGCTGGCTTGTGGCTGTCCTCCCAGCAGCCCACACGTGGCGCCGATTCACAGGGAGGGCTTGCTTCTTGGTGACTTGTTGCTCTCTTCCCTCACAGTCTGCAAATGGTGCTGACTCACGAGAAAAGGTTGAGTCTCCAAAATGCTTTCTTAAAATTATTTAGTAGGCAGATTATGTAAAACTGTCTCTGGGACTTAATCATGGTATTTGATCCAGGAGCCTCGCCAGGGATTTTGAAAGCATATCTCTCTAGCAAAAACACAGACTTAGTACAATGTTTTGAAATCTTTTTTTTTTTTTCTGTCTTTTTGAGACAGGGTTTCGCTATGCAGTTCAGACTGATCTTGGACTCACTTTGTAGCCCAGGCTGGTCTCGAACTTGCAATGATCCTCCTCCCTCAGCCTCCCAAGTGCTGCGATTACAGGTGTGCAAATCTTTTGACATCTTGTCTGTGTTGGATTGCTCTGACTTCTGCTGATAGTTGGGCTCAGCCTGAAACAGATAAGGGTCTAAACTCTGAACCTATTGTATTTCTGAGGAGGAAGCTGAGGTACAAGGGAAACAAAGTATGAAGCTTGTCCATCAACACACAGTGTCAACAGGAGAGGAAAAGGTGCTCAGTTCTCTTATTCTCACTGCCCCCAACACTTGAGGACTTATATTAAATCAAAGAACAGCTGGTTGAGGTGGCACATGCCTGTAATCCCACCACTCCTGAGGCCAAGACAGGAGGATCACTGCAAGTTTGTGGGCAGCCTAGGCTACAAAGTGAGTTCAAAGCTATCCTAAACTGCATAGTGAAAAACTGTTTCAAAAAGAAAAAAATAAATAAATAAACCTCCTGAATGGAAAAATGATAGAGAAATTTGTCTTATTTCAGACCACCAACGCTTCAGTCTATGAACACTAAAGAACACAAGAAGAATAACAACTTCTGGGGATGAGTGCTCAGGATGTAGGCTGTGGTCCCAGACAGCAAAAGCCACAGTCCTTGAGTCTCACCAGGAGTTTATTTTCCCACCCCGCTTACCCCTTTTTCTACTTCTGCTATGAGTGCATTTTGTATCTGTCTGAAATTGGAACACATTGCAACAAGAAATAATAACATACCAATATCAATTTTTTGAGTCTTCCTGTTTATATCTGTGTCTTAAAAACTTGAAATGATTAAGATATTAGTTGTCATCTTTTAAAAGAGAGTCCAGCTATTTTGAAATAAAAAAAGAAATTAAAATCAACAAGGGTGTAATTATTGTCCAACACACTGTAAATGTTGATATAATAAAACTCTGACTGGAGATTGATCTATGAAGGCAGCTAATGAATATTTGTTAAATTAATGAATGAAAGATAAATAATTTTATAAGAAAATCAAGTCACTCATTAATTTTTACATTATAAGTTTGGAATTATGAGCTGGAAGGAGACAGGAATACTGACTGATTCAATTGCCACATTTTACAACAGCACTGCAGGTACATCACTTGACTAAGGCACAGGTTTGTGGCAGTTCTGGAAACTTTCTTACTTCCCTGAAAGTTATCATTCCAGACCTTGTACCTCATTAAAGTTGACTTTTAATGTGTACACAGATGACTTACTAAATTAATAGATTTTCTCCCCTAAGTTTGCTCTAATAATTTTAGCATTCTTTGAATCATTCATACAGTGTGTCTATTGCATGGCACTGGTTCTAAGTGGTGAACAAAATAGGCCAAAATTACATATTCAAGGAGCTTTTATTCTAGTGAGAGAAAGGCGAGCAGTTAAAAAAGTATAATACAATACAATATAATAGATCATAAGAAGTGTTTAAATAAGGATAAATATGATGGTGATCCATCTCTGGGGATATACCTGAGAAATTGTAATATTCATCTACATAAAATGGTACTTTCGTCTTCATAAATAGTCTTAACAGCATTACTCATAATAACCAAAAAGTGAAAATAACTGAAATGTCCATCGACAGGTAAAGGGAGAAAGAAAAGGTGCCACATTGGTACAATGCAATGTGATCAGGCAGTAAGGACCAGCAAGTTCCTATATATGTCCACATGAGGATGAATTTGGTAATATTACACTATGGGAAAGAAGTCAGTCCAAAAAATATATATATTGTATGATTACGTTTGTATGACAAGCCTAAGAATAAGCAAATATGCAGAGACTGGAAATAGATTAGTGATTGACTAAGATTGTGGGTCTAGGATAACTGGTGATGTGGGGAGGTGATGACTAAAGGAAATGGGGCAGTGAAAATATTTCAAAATTGATAATGGTAATGGGTGCACAGCTCTGTGGTGATACCAAAAGTCACTGACTTGAAAAACTCAATGGGTGAATTGTTTGGTAGGCGAATTACAGCTGAGTAAATCTGTACTTCAAAATGATGAGGAAGCCGGGAGTGGTGGCTCACGCCTGTAATCCCAGCACTCGGGAGGCAGAGACAGGCGGATCATTGTGAGTTCGAGACCAGCCTGGGCTACAAAGTGAGCTCAAGGCCAGCCTGAACGGCATAATGAGACCCTGTCTCAAAAACACCAGGACCAGGGATCTAGCTCAGTGGCCTAAGCGCCTGCCTGGCAAGCGCAAGGTCATGAGTTCAATCCCCGGTGCCACAAAAAAAAAAATGATGAGGAATACTGGGATTATTAGTGAGTTGCTACTATTTTATTAAGAGTGCTCAAGGAGAAAGTGACAAGCAGAAACTATAGGAATTGAGGGGGTGAGGGGGAAATAATTCTAAGAAGAGGAGATAGCACACACAAAGGCACTGTGGTGAGCAGAGGATTGAGATATTGAAGGAACCCAAGGTCACGTAACTGGGGAACAAGCAAAGTGGGTAGCGGAGGAGGAGTTCAGAGAGTTAGAAATCATGGCCTCTTCTGAGTGACAACAGGCAGGCACTCAAAAAAAAATTTTTTTTTTGTGGCACCAAGGATTGAACTCATGACTTTGTGCTTGCCATGCAGGTGCTTAGGCCACTGAGCTAAATCCCCAGCCCTTGTCTTTTTGAGACAAGGTCTCACTATGCCGTTCAGGTTGGCCTTGAGCTCACTTTGTAACCCAGGCTGGTCTCAAACTTGCAATGATCCTCCTGTCTCAGCCTCCCAAGTGCTGGGATTACAGGCATGAGCCACCACGCCTGGCTAACACTCAAAATTTTTAAACAGGGACATAGGATTATTTTCAGCAAACCATTCTGCTGTCCTTATCATAGGTCAAAAAATTGTTTTCACAATAGTATTTAAAGGAACTTTTGGCTTTACTTCTGGGCTTACAATTTAGAAAATAAACAGAATCAGGGTAGAGGTCTTCCCTGATCTGGCCTGCTGTGAACATTGCCTCTGAGGATGGTTCTGCTGCAGCTTCATCTGCTCTTCTTGGCAAGTTAAAAACAAATAAATAAATAAATTTCGTGAGAGGAGCAGCAGATAAACCAGTAATTGCATTTTAACTGTTGTAAGCAGGGGTTTGCAAGGAGAACAAGACAATACAGGATACATAATTTATAGTATTATTTATAATGGTCACCCAAGGAGTCAAATACAAGAAGTATAGGAAATCTGTCCACACACTAAAGACCTAGAGAACCCAACTGAGGGCCTGGATCCCATGGGAATGCCTCCTGCTTGTCCATGGGAGGCCCAGAGCCCATGACAAAGACTCCTGCAAGTCTGTTTCAGGAATCTGCACTGGGAAGGCCCAAAGATCAGCAATGGAAGCTAGAAAGTCTGTGCCAGTGGGATGAAGGATCTGTGCCAGTAGGTTGGAGCCAGGAAGCAATGCTCAAAGTAAGAACCAGAGCTCCTTAGGAAATACCACAGCCATCCTCAGTGACAATGAGGTCTTGAGTTTCTTCAACAATTAGAACAGCCAAGTTCATATCAAGAAGCCAGCCTGACAAGCTTCTCCTGGAGATCAAATAGCACACATCTTCCCCTCTGGAACCAGGAAGCGATGCTCAAAGTAAGGACCAGAGCTCCCCCAAAGCCAACCACAGCCACTCTCAGCAATAACAAGATCCCCATCTCCTCTGATGATGTTGAGCACAGCCAAGTTCGTATCAGGAAAGAAGTTCAAAAAGCTCCTCCAGGAAACCCAATGGCAACAGGAGAACTAACAGGACCAAGCAACAACACTACTTCTCCAGTTCTTTTATATTGGCAACAGTCCTCAGGTAGGTCCCCCAGTCAGCACTACACTGATTCAGTTCAGCTGCTATTAAGTTGACCTGCAGTTTTTAATCCACCACAAACAGTAAGATTTCCAGTCCATAGAAGAATTATCAGGTATAACTAGAAAGTTTTGAGACCAGGAGTAAACAGTTACTACAAAAAGTGACACCTAAGTCTCTTTCTGAACTAACGGCCAGGTCAAATAGTTACTAAGTTCATGGGCTTTAAAATCCATCTTTCTGTCCATAACTTCTCTTATTCTATCATGGTTTTGTTCTTAAATATTCCCCAAAATCTGTGTTGAAGTCTTGGTTCCAAACGCACCAGTGTTCAGAGGTGGTGCGTCTGGAAAGTGATTGAACTTCTATAAGAGTTCTAACTTCATCAGTGGGTTAATTTTCTGAAGGATCTGTAGCTTGAAAGGCTATTGGGAGGTGGCAGAAAATTTAGGAGGTGGGGCCAAGTAGGAGAAAGTAAGTTATGAGGCAGTGAGTCCTTGAAGGATACGTTGTTCCTTGCCTTTCTCCCTCCCACCAGCCCAGCCTCCTGGCCATGTGGAGTGAGTAGCTTTTCTCTGCTACACACTTCACAGTGATTCATCACAGGCCTAATGCAACCAGGCCAAGAAACCATGGACTGAAACCTCTGAAATCATGAGCCAAAAGATCATGTCCTCCTTCTAAACTGTTTATCTCAGGTATTTTGTCATGGTAACAGAAAATCGACTAGCACATTCTCTATGGTGTTACTCACCAAGAGACAACTGCACTATAGATGGGGGCGAAAAGGAAAGATGAGAGGAAGGCAGCGGTGAAGTTAATTTACTTTAATGATACATAATTGCCATATTGTATTTCAAAACTAATTTTAAAATATTTTTCTTACTTTATAACAAATACATACATCCTAAAACATCCTGTTTTCTGTGGGTGAAGTTTCTCTCTAAGATGTATTCTACTTAGGTCACTTTACCATTGACAACTTGCATTTACTAATATCAAAGAAATAATAGACCACATAGATATTTTGACAATGTCTAATGGTCTTGTTCCTAAAGAATTTTGTAGTAGGGGGCCGGGGATCTAGCTCAGTGGCCTAAGCGCCTGCCTGGCAAGCGCAAGGTTGTGAGTTCAATCCCCAGTGCCGCAAAAAAAAAAAAAGAATTTTGTAGTAGGAGGTGAGAAATGTCCTCTGGAGTCCAGTTGTCCTTAGTGTTCAATGGGAAACAGGAAATTCTAGTGGAATGAATGAATTTATAGAGGGCTAAGTAAATTCTTATTGGACTCATAAAATGAGCTGTCCAAGAAAATTGTACATCTAGAAAAATATCTGGATAATTAAGATAACAACCTATTGCAGGAAGATTTCTATCGTAAGTGTGCTCATCATTCCTGAGAGAATTGAGACAAATTTGTGAGATAAGTTTGGGGAAACAGTATGCCATGGATGGTTTGATCAAGGTGTCCAGGACATTAAGGATCAAATTAAGTGGAGGATCATGGGTCCAGGCTGAGAGGTGTGGCATTTCCATAGTTACACAGTAAGATAAGTTTTGGGACAGAGATTGTCTGGGGCTAGGGAATGAGATCCTGTCCTCACATTGGCTTGATTTGCTGCAAATACTTTCAATGAAATTTTTATTCTCCTGGATATCTGCTTGAATTTGCCTTACAGATTCCATTTCTTTCCTATGCTGAGCATTCATGGCTTCCATAATTTTCTTAAGCTCAGCTATTTTGTTTTGTCTGTATCTACTCTCAGTCAATAAGCATAGTCTTCATTGTAGACCCCATCTCTGCAGTTATTTGAGAAATGATTTTATTTTATTTTTTTCCAGAGCCTCATTCAATTGCTTTGTTGTTTCCATTTCAGAGAGGCCATGAGGGGGGCTTTCAGATTGTCCCACCTCACTGCCCTCTGGGTTTGCCTTTGGTGGACTGAATGTCTGGGGCTGCATTTTGTTTAAGTGTCTTCTATTTTCTTTTCTTTTTTAAGGTGAATTCCTGGGGCGGTGCTTATAAACTGCCTATGGTGGGTTGCTTTATTGCTAGTATTTAGAACCCTTAGGTAATGATTACTTCTCTGAGGTATCTTTCAGGTGTAGCTGGTTTTTGGGTCTTGAGTCTGTTAGAAAATCCTACCTCA
>RJWT010010517.1:0-24047 GCA_004365215.1 Cuniculus paca
CACTCCCTGACTGGTGGCCCCCGAGGACATACTGTCCTGCTCCCGCGTGTCTGGGGCACTTCCCCACACGGGAAACATTCTGCAGGTAGGACAGGCAGTTATGACGGGGTGCCCCCAAATGTGGTCACAAGGCCATCCTAAGGGGGTAAGACGGTCAGGAGAGACAGAGGGCGACGAGGTGAGCGAGCCGTGGGATAAGAGGAAGGACGTAGCCGCAAGCCACAGGATAGAGGCGACCTTGGAAGCTGGGATGGGGCAGGGACACGGTTCCCCAGGGAGCTGCCGGAGGGGACACGCTCTGCCCACCGTGTTCGCCGGCAGAGGGTGCAGCCCTGCTGTTGAAGCCACCCAGGCTGTGCCCGTGGGTTATGGCAGCCCCAGGAAACTAATTCTGTTCACCCCCGAGCACTGTCCCTGCCTGTCACCTCCCGTCTGAGTTGGGGTCTCTGGCTCTGGGCCTGTTCTCTTCTCTTCCTACAGAGACCACTGTTGTAGCATTTCCTTCTGTACCTTGAGTTCATTTTTGAAAAAATGGTGATTTATCCATCCAGAGGATATCATAGAGGGCACCAGGAACACTGGACAGAGGTACCTGGGACTTCGGGGATCCTCTGCGCAAGCTTCATGCTCCCCCAGGCCAGGGTCCCTCAGATGCTGCGAAGCGGGGGCTCGCTGAGGACCCTCCTGCTAGAAGCAGTGGAGACAGGCCAGGTGCTGAGCAGGACCTAACACGGACGGGGCTGCCCTGTGCTGGGCAGGATAAGGGTCAGCAGGAAGGGTCAGCTCAGGAGTTGGAGTTTGGGGTGCTGTTCAAGGACCATCAGGAGCCCACGACGATCCCCAGCTTGGCTCGCGTGGCCGCTTCCCCGGGAGAAAACCTACGGTCTGAGCTGGACCTCACGGCGCTCTGTCTGTTCTGTTGGCGGGGTGGGGTGGGGGGACTGTGGCCAGGCACAGGGACGGGGCCCAGCCAGGACTTCCACACCGCGCATCTGCACAACACAGTCATCCGGGGCACCTGCGTCCCCAGAAACGCCAGCACCAGGGCCGCCGTGGGTTTCCTGCTGGGAGGCGAGGTCCCTCCGCAGTCCGTGGTCCTGCGTGGAAGCAGGGTAAACAGAGTCACAGAGTCACCGGGTGTGGCCGGGTTGGGAGGAGCATGCGCGCCACGGTTCCAAGCTGAGCACTCCGGAAGTGCGGGCTCACTGCAACCCACTCTCTTCCGCCAGACACGGGGTTCAGCGGCTCACCGAGTCCCCTCCTTACCATGGGAAGAAGAGGATCGGAGAGAGAGGAGGACAGAGAGGGGGACGCACCCCGAGGGGCGCACGTCTGGCCCCACAGTGGACCCTGGGTGCTGGGGGCAGCGGTTGTTACTTTTTCTTCTGCCCTGAAGCTTCTGAATTCTCAGCTCTCGAAATGTCACTACAGATAGGAAGCGGGTTTGTTCCGAGGGCCACGCCTGATGGCACACACGGAGGTCAGGGGGCACCGCGCGGGAGCCCCAGGAGGCTCCCCTCGGG
Organism: Cuniculus paca; assembly: GCA_004365215.1. Classification (NCBI taxonomy): domain Eukaryota; kingdom Metazoa; phylum Chordata; class Mammalia; order Rodentia; family Cuniculidae; genus Cuniculus; species Cuniculus paca. The sequence continues at coordinate 1,524 of RJWT010010517.1, forward strand.
GCAGCCGGCTTCGCCTCGGGGGAGACGGCAGGTGGTGCTGGGGAGCGTGAAGTCGCGTGCGTGTGTGCACGTGTGCGTACACGTGTGTGTGTGCGTGCACGGGGTTATGCGCACGTATGTGTGCACGTGTGTGTGCGTGGTGTGTGCACGTGTGCGCGTGCGTGCGCGGGGTCATGCGGAGGTGAAGCGACGGCACCCAGCACACTTCGGGGACATGGAGTGCACCCCTGGGGACTGAATCGGGACGTGTGCAGGGGACGCACCGGCTCTGCTGGCCGGACCCGCCTGGCTAACGGTGGACACTGGTGTCGCCGGGACGGAGGCCAGCGCAGGCCCGCAGCTCACCCGGCCCTCCAGGCCTGGCGGTGGCACGGGCTGCTCGCGGACGCGCCCTCTGGGCGGCCGGGGTCTCGTCCCGCGGGACGCTGGGCTGTCCCGGTCCCGCACTCACCTGCCCGCCCCTCGCGTGCCCCCTACCCCCCCCCGCCTCTCTCCGCTGCGCGGCCTCTGCCGGGGCCCGGGGCGGCGTGCGCGTCCCGCTCGGGTGTCCACAGTGCAGCCCGGGTTTGAACCAGTGGTCGCTGCGGAGCCCGCAGCCCTCTCCTTTCGGGGGCGACGGCTTCGTCCAGGGGCCGAGCCGGCCGGGCCGCACAGATGAGACCTCAGCGGGAAGGGGGGAAGGTGGGCGGCGGGGCTGGGGGAGGAAAGTCGGTCCCCGAGGCCGCGTCCCCGCCAGGTGGCGCTCGCGCGCGTCGCCGGCGCCAGGCGGGTTTCAGTCGGGTGCTGCCCTGCGCTCGCTCGGCCGGGCGTTGACAGCCGCCCCAGTGCCGCCTCCGGCTGAGGGTGTGCGGCCTCAGGGAACTGTCCCCTGGATTCCGACCCGAGGTTGTCACAGAGGTTGCGTCTGCTCCCCGAGAAGATGCCGAACCAGCGACATCCTTGTACCCCGGGAGGAGAATCAAGAGGTGCTGCAGGCCTGGCGGCGCACACCTGGAACCCCAGCGCTCGGGAGGCTGAGGCAGGAGGATCACCATGAGTTGGAGGTCAGCCTGGGCTACAGAGTGAGTTTCAGGCCAGCCTGAACTGCATGGTGAGACGCTGTCTCAGCAAACAAACAAACAAACAAGCAATCGAAAAGAAGGTCCACTCTGACTTGCCCATCACCTGTTACCCTGACTCCGGCATTCTTATTGCCAGAATGACCTCCCTGTGACCAGCGCCCTGCACACCCACATCCGCGAGGTTGGCACTAAGCTCCGGGGGAGGCCCTGTACCTTGCCCAGCATTGACCCCACAGCCAGGGGATGCGGGGCACCTCCTAAACGTCGCTGCGTCCAGTGTGGAGGCGTGGACAGAGAACCTGACACCGATGGAGAGACCACAGGGCAGGCGCAGGGCTGCGGGCGCTGGGCAGCTGGGGGCTGCTGCAGGGGGTCGGCGCCTTCTTTGCGAACCTCTGAGCTGTGCGTGAGGCCACTGTCCAGAAGGGGGAAGGACTGAGGGTAGCTCAGTGGTCCAGTGCTCCCCTAGCATTAGGAGGCCCCAGCTGTCCCGCACCTGAAGAATAATAAAAAACCTCGGGAAATGAAAGGGCAGCAGTGCAGGCCGAGCAGGGCTTCACTGTGGGGGCCCTTGCTCTCTTGGGAAGCTCGGTCATATCTGGAGACATTTTTGCTTGTCACTGGGGCAGGGTGCTACTTGCGCTGGACATGAAGAACAAGCAGGTCAGGGGTGCAGCAAGCAGCCCACGACACAGAGGAGGGGGCCCAGCAGCAAGGAGCCATCTGCCTGTGTCAGTAGGGCTGGGCCGAGTGAGAGCCGCAGGCCTGTTTTAAATTTCTAGCCCAGCAGCTCCCCATCCCCTTCATGGCTTCCGCTGGTCCCCAGGGCAGGGACCCCAGACCTTAGTAGCGGTGAATGCAGTTCTGACCCCACTTGACTGTAGGGTGGGGCTCTGCCAGGCTGACGCTATGCTCGGGTAGATGACTCCAGGGACAGAAATCCATAGTTGGCTTAAGTTCCTCTCTCTGGATGCCAGGATGCCAGCAGTGCCCACCGCCTCGCTGGCTTGGAGCATTGCCAGTGGCCGTGGGACTGGTTCTGTGGCGTATGACAAGCTCCGGCCGGCCCACGACAGCATGGTGGCCTGTGGGTGGGTGGGGGAGCGGACTCTGGGGTAAACCCATCCCTGAGATGGAGGCTTTGCCCTGACAATGGCTCAGTCCTGGGTGGGCAGCTGCCCCTCAGCTGGGTGGGGGTAGCCCCCCCATTTTCTACCCAAAGTCAAGGTAGCCAAAAGTACTTATTTGTATTCATTTGGAGAAAAATAAAAACAACCCTGAATCGCCCCACTTTGCTCTAGGGAACCAAATCATTGTGCTTGCAAAAATATTATTTTGTCCTTTCTTTTCTTCTCCTTTCTTTTTGTTGTTATTTATATTAATTTTTAGAATTTGTCCTTCATATGAATTTGTCCTGATTAGGCTATTTTCCATAACATTTTTCTTCAGTAAATTTCTCCAGAATATGTAGTGAATATATTTTTATTTGACTGTTGTAACCTCCAGGGGATCAGAAGCTCTCTCTCCCCGTTACCTACCTGCCTACCTAACTGCTTATCCATAAAATCACTCACCCAATCATATATATATCAATTTATCCACCCAACCATTAATCCATCCATCCATCCATCCATCCACCAATCCAGCCATCCATCCATCTACCCGTCCATCCACCTACCCATTCATCTACCCACCCATTCATAAACCTATTCATCACTCCATTCATTCAGTCACCTATCCATTCAATCATTTATCCATTAAGTGGATAATCCATCCACCCATCCATTCACCTGTCCATCATTCCATCCATCTATCCATCCATCTGTCCAGCTACTGACAAGCATTTGGGGTGCCAGCTTTCAGCCTCACCTGACAGCAGATCTTACAGTCTTTCCCGTGAGGGATAGAAATTCAAAACACAAAGAATTTAATGTAGTTGGTGTGCAGAAGTTCTGTGGAACCAAAGAGAAGGAGGTGACCACTTGGGGAAGAGGAGAGCCATGGAGGACAGCGTAGGATGGGGACAGCCTGTGTCCACAGGGAACAGCTAGTGGGTGGCTCATCAGGACGGAGGCCTGGGTCACTGAAATGAATACGGGCCTGGGGGTGATGCTGGGTAGGGATGGTTGGGGAAAGGCCATTCATGACATCTGAGGACTTTATTTGTAACCCAGTAGGCAAGGGGGAGCTATTGACAAATGTCATTGTCAGAACTGTTAGATTGATGCCTCTGGAGAAGCGAGCGTAGCCTGGAACTGGTTTCAAAGCAGAATTACAGAGTGGTGGGAACGCACTCCTCAGTGTTTCGAAGTTGTCCAGTAGGTTTGGAGGCCTCTGCTCTGGGGTATTAGGTCTGTTCCACAATTCCCAGAAACACCCAGGGCCTCTGTGACAGCAGCATGCTTGGCCCCACCGCCAGCCCATAATACACACGTGTGCTTCTATATTTAGGTAGGTGATACAGCTTCAGAACTGGCAGGGTTTTGTACATGTGGCTGGAATTCCAGGTGACCCAGTAAATGCCACGGTGCTGAAGCGTGCGGCCTTTGGAGCTGAGTCCCAGCCCCAGCACTTGTGTGCTGTGGTCACACCTACAAGTTCTCTGATGGTCTTCCTTAAGGAGTGGGGCCTGATTTGCCTCCCCACTTGTGTGGGCTGGGCTTCATTACTCATTTCTAATATATAAAGTTGAAAAGGCAGTGGGTAACTTCAGAGTCTAGGTCATAAAAAGCACTGCGGCTTTCTCCTATTCCCTCTTGAATTTCTTGGTTTGCCGTGTTGGGAAGACACTTGGGTGACCTAAAGAGAGACTCATGTGGCAGGGAGCTGAGGCTTAAAGCCAACAGCCACGTGAGACACCATCATGGAGGAGAATCCTCTGGTTCCAGCTGAGCCTTCTGGTGAGGGCTGTCCCAGCCAACATCTGGACTGCGACTCCATGGGAGACCCAAAGACACTGAGCCCAGCAACTCCTAAAGCCTTCATTTATAGAAGCTGTGAGACTGTAAATCCTTAGCCACTAAGTTTTGTCACTGTGATCAAGAAATGTTAAGTGAAATAAACCAGACACACAAGCTTAAAGGTCACATGGATTTTCTTCTATGAGAAAACCAAAGTATAAATAAAGAGCAAAGTACAGGGTAGATAATAGGAAAGAGGTAGATAAATCTTTTGCAAAAAGGCAAGTGACCAGAAGATGCAAGAGGGAGAAGGGAAGTAAGAAGAATTGAGATGTGTTATGTACATGCAGCAACTGCTCACAATGAACGTCATCGCTATGGACTTCAAACATGTCCTAATAAAGAATGAGACATTTTTTAAAAAGACAACACACACAAGCTCTGCATCCTTGGACACATCAGTGAAGGCTCCAGAGCGTCTGTGAACTCACGAGGGTGAAGATGTTGGAATCTACACCAGAGAGGAGCAGCACACAGGGAGGATTTGGAACCAGCGTGCAGTATGCACCCAGTAAACGTGAGGTGCGTGGCAGGGACCCTGTGAAGCCCAGCGCCCCGCTCATCTCAGGAAGTGATTCACACGTCACACATGCTCGCTCTTCTAGACGTGGCTCCCACAACCCTAGGTGCAGCCTGGAAGAGCTTTGCCAAGCATCCTCGTGACGTGTTTTTGAAGCAGCTGGGGGCATTCACAGACATCGTGGGCAGGGAAGCCCTGGTCAGCCGAAGGGCTGGTTACACTGTGCCCTTTCTGTCCATATCCTGCCTTGACTGCAGCCAGAGCTTTGTGTCTGCATAAATAACAGCGAGCACATCACGCTTTTTCTTTCTCTGATACAAAATTAGAGCTATAGATCTTCACTGGCCATAGTTCTTAGGAAACTGTTGGGTGGACCAGGAGCAGCCTGCCCGTTTCTTCCTTCAGGGGAGGCGTCTAGCCCCGCTCTCCTGGGAACTGACCTTGGCCTGCTGCTTGGCTGGAGTCTTGGTTTCCTGTGGCTGCAGTAACCAAGTACCACAGCCTCGTCAGCTTCACACAAGAGGGAACTCTCATTTCCAGGTTCTCTGTGTGACTCACAGGACACTTGTCATGGGATTTAGGGGTCCCCTGGGGAATCCAGGATGGGCACCCCATGAGCTCCTTACCCTAGTTGCATCTGCAAAGACCATTTTCCCAGTAGGTCCTGGGGGAGCCCAGGGTTGGACAGACTTTTGGTGGCCACCAGTCAGCCTGCTATAGATGAGCTGCTGTCTACACAGTGACCACAGCCACCTTCTGTCTGTCTACCCACAAACAACTGAGTATGCTCCGCTGCATGGGGCCAGTGCTGGCTCTGCTGCTGGTCCTGGGGCCACCCGTCCCTGCAGCCTGCTGGGAAGGGGCTGCAGATGGAGTATCCCACCAGCTCGGGAGCACAGGGAACTGACGCAGGCTCAGCTGCCTGGGGGCAGCTACTCAGTCCTGCAAACGACTCAGCAGTGCGCTGTGGCCAAGTGGGAGCCTGGATATTCTTACAGCCTCTATTTTTCTGCGTTGCTTCCACCCACAGTTTCCCAGGGGCTGGCGTCATGGGAGGGAAGCATTCCTGGAAAAACTCGTCCTCTGCATCGTTCCAGCTTCCAGTTTACACTCGCATTGCTTCAGCCTTGGATTCTCAGGGGGATGAGACTGGCGGCAGGACATCACCAAAGATTCACACATGAGCACAAAGCAAGCCTGGGATAGAAAGCACATTTACCAGAAAATGAAGATGCCAGGGTTGCCAGTGTGGCTTCCACAGTGACAGGAAGGGCTGTGGATACCTGTGGGAGGTGGCAGGGAGAAGTCTCCCTCGCTGGAGGGATTTTGAGGGTTTACTGCTTTTTAAAAACAGCATGAAAAGAGGGCAGCTTTGATGCCTTGAAATCCTCTTCCTCCTCTTCCTACGCTCCCTCCTCCTCCACTGGGCCTCTCGGCTTCTTTACAGTTTCTGTTTGCACACTGAAGAGAGTACTTGTCAGCTGGAGCCTTAGGAGCTCTGTCTCTTTAAAGGTCACTGTGGTTTGCAGGAAAAGGAAGGGGCGGTTAAAGATGGGAGAAAAGAAGACAGGACCAGGGCAAGTATAGGGAGCCAGGCTCTGGCAGACAGGGGGACCTGGCATGCAACCCTGGTGGTCTGGACCTGGTCCTGGCTCTTTCCTGATGGGTCCCAGGGGAAGGACCTGGTCCCAGGGTGGGCAGAGGGACAGAGGGCAGCTTTTACAGAGCTTGTATTTTGATTACACCTTGTGTGCCTTGGGGCGAATGTTCCAGGTTTGTCCCCTTCCATTCTAACACAAATAACCAGCTCTTCGCAAGGGAAGCCAGACACCTTTCCTTGGTGTGAGGGACACCTTTGCTATTTTCACAAAAGTAATCAAAGCTTTTCTTTGTCTCTGGCTGGAACCTCAACCATTGTCTGACCTTCAGCACAGATCTGGCTGGAAGGCAAGCTGGAGGCCGGAAGGCGGGTGGGAAGTCGGCTTCTTCAACAAACACTTCCAGACAGCCAGGTGTTTGGGCTTTTCTCCCTGATTTATGTCTCTGGGCTGTCTTCCCGCTTCTCCCCGCTTTCAGCGGGTGCTCCCAGCAGCTCTCCTCTTCATTTGCAGTGTCCTGCCTGCTCTGGTCTGGGATCCGGTCACCTGAACTCGTTAGGGTTTCCGAGTAAGAAGCAAAGAGAAAGACACAGGCTCTGCGCCCCTCCACACTGCCCTAGATGCTGTGCCGAACCGCGCCGCAGTGACGTGTGGGCATCCTGTGTCCCATGGCTGTGACTCCCTCCCTTGGGGTTCTTACTTACATCCTAGGATCTACATGGATAGAGTCGCTAGATAAACAAGTGCCAAGCGATTGCGAAGTTTCTTTTTTTCTTTACAACATATTCAGTTATTCTGGATGATTTAAAGATAAAGCACAAAAAAGAAAAATAGAAGCAGTGCCAGTCTCTTTTGGGCAGCTGGCTTTCTTTTAAGGGGCTTGGCAGATGGGTAATTCTCCATCTTTTCCTTCCCTTCCCTTCCCTTCCCTTCCCTTCCCTTCCCCTCCCCTCCCTTCCCTTCCCTTCCTTGTCCTGTCCTGTCCTGTCCTTTCCTTTCCTTTCCCCTCTCCCCTCTCCCCTCCTTTCTTTCCTTCCTTCCTATCTTCTCTTCTTGCTCCCCTCCCATCTTTCTCCCTCTCTCTCTAAAAAGGATAATTTTAGATATCTGAATTATATATAATGGGATGCTCATTTTATCTCATTGAGATTCCAAACTAGAGAGAATTGCCAGCCAGTTGTGAGGATAAACACTTTTTCTAACTTGTCAGTTTAGAAATTAGAGGCATCCGTTGTCTCACAGGTGAGTAGAAATGCTGCTGAGCACTAGAGATGTGCCAAGTTTTTAAAAGCAACCTTTGTGTTTCGATTATCTCCTTCATTTCCGATTCCATACTAGGCTCTTTTACCACTCAGCTATATTCCCGGCCCCTTGCTAGGCTCTTTTAAATCCCCTCATTTAACAGTTACAGAGACAGAGTTGAGCGAGTGTTGAACCAGATACAGGACCTGTGGTCCCAGGAGGTCAGATGAGCTCTTAAGGACACAGTTAATGAGCAAGAGGGCCAAGAGCGAGTGCACATGTTATGGCAAGTCCAGGACTTCTCCTAACCAGCCCTGTCCTCACCTCTCAGCTGACCACAGTTGGCCAGGCTTCTCTGTGACTTTGGGCTCTGGTGGACCCAAAGTTGGGAAAGGAACACAGGGGTTAGAGAAAGCATTGAGGTTCTTTACTATGGGACCTGTCTGCAAAGATGCTGGCCCACAGCCCAGATTCGATTGCTCAGGAAGAATTTTCTTAGTCTTACTATTTTGGGAAAGTTATTTCATAGACACAGAGACATGATAGGAAGTATGTGATCCAAAGGGGCCAGGATGGAGGTCAGATGAAGTGTGATGATGAAGGAAACGGTCCCCCCTCTTCCGTTCAGCCTTTCTGAGACTGGGTCTCAGTTAGCTGTCTACTCTGGGGCCACATCAACATCACATGTTAGATAGTCTGATGGGACACAGAGTGTGACTGGAGACCATGATGCACACATGATGCTTTCCTCTTCTCCTTGCTTTCCCCTTTCAATGGGGTCTCATCCTATTTCTTCCCCATCAAAGCCTCCCAGGAAGGGAATATTTATAGCCTGGGCTGAATTTTTTCAGGGTATGATTTATCTGCCCCTCTCTCCAACCATGGCCCCTGGTTCTTAATACCCAGTAGGCACTCAGTAGCTGTCTTTCCCTTTCCTGCTCAGCCCTCCCTCAAAGGTCAAGGCCCCAGCTACACGGGTCCTTTACCGATGGCTCACACTGAAGCATCCTCAGAGCACTTACGTTATTTCATTAATGTGAGTTTGCGATAAGCAGTAATTATATTCTTCTTGGGGAATCGGCACATGCACCTTTTGTGTCACAATCATTGTTAGTCCCTTTTCTCTTTCTGCAGATCCCTGACCCATCACCATAGAGTTTACCTCCCTCTTTCCTCCCATCTCTTTTATTTGCTATTTAAATTATTTACATTTTGGGTTTCACATATTAGAGAAACTACATGATGTTTAATCTTCTGTGTCTGATTTATTTCACTTAGTGTTATGGTCTCAAGATTTATACTTTCCTACAAATGACTCAGATTTATCCTGCTTTGTGGCTGTGTGATATCTATTTATCTGTATCTATCCATATCTATATATACATATATTTCTTTATCTCACATTTTCTTTATCCATTCATCTGTTGGTGGGCATATAGGTCACTTCCATAATTTAGTTATTGTGAATTGTGTTGCTATAAATATGGATATGCAGGTATCACTGTAATATGATGTCTAACTCTTCCATGAAGATACCTAGAAGAGGTATAGCTGGGTCAAATGGAATTTCTAGTTTTTGTTTTTGGAGGAATCCCCACACTGATTTCCATGGTAGCTATACTAGTTTACATTCCCACCAACAATACAGACATGTTCTTTTTTCCCCATAACTTTGCCAGCAGAGATCTTAATTTAGATTAATGATTTCAAAAACATTTTTATAAAAATTTTTCTTTCTTATTACAGTTAAAATTGACACTCCCATTCAATATAGTTCTAGAAACATTAGCCAGAGCAAGTAGATGAGAAAATGAAATAAAAGGTACATGAATAAGAAAGCGAAAAGTTAAATTATCATTGTTTGTAGATGACATAATACTCTACATGGAAGACCCTAAAAACTCCACTGAAAGACTTCTAGATTTAATAACTAAATTCAGTAGTGTAACTGGATACAAAGTCAACACTCAATAGCATTCCTGTACAAAAACAACAGACGCACAGAGAGAAATTGGGGAACCTGCATCTTTTATAATAGCATAGAAAAAAATGAAATATTTAAGACTCAATCTAACAAAGGAAGTGAAAGATCTATACATTGAACATTATAGCACTTGGAAAAAGGAGATTGAAGAGCATATCAGAAAATGGAAAGATATTCCCTGCTCATGGGTAGGAAGAACCAACATAGTGAAATAGTTATACTCCCAAAATTGTTATACAGATTTAATGCAATCTCAATCAAAACACCATTAGCATACCTCACAGAACTAGAAAAAAATTCTTAAAATTCGTTTGAAAACAGAAGAGGGCTAGAATAGCAAAAACAATTCTGGGCAAAAAAGGCAAGGCAGGAGGCATCGCAATCTCTGATTTGAAATAATACTACAAAGCTATAGTGATAAAAACATCATGATACTGGCAAAACAAACAAACAAACAAACAAAAAAAACCAAAACAGATCTGAGGATCAATCAAAGAGATCAGAAGATGCAGAAACAACTCCAGACATACTCATCCACCTTGCCCTTGGCAAAGGAGCCAAACACATTTATTGGAGGAAAGATCACCTCTTTGATAAATGGTGCTGGAAAAACTGGTTTTCCATATGCCAAAGACTAAAATTGAAATCATGTCTATAACCATGCACTAAACAAAAATCTAAGCAGAAAAGAAGCCAAGCCCTCTTTGTGAGTCCACGCCATGTACGGACCTCTGTGGGGGAGAACCAGATGCCAGCCCCTTCTGGCACACCAGCTGGGAGACAAGAAGAGCCATCCCCCTACCTGTAAGCGACCAGCTGATCTGGAGAAACAGGCTGTGATGATGGCTATTGAGGTAAAATACAATGTAATGCTTGTATTGTTTAGTGATTCACTGACTTTGCAGGACTAGAGCCTGTAGTCTAATCATGTATTAAGAAGATAACAGTATGCATTGTGGCATCTATGGGGATCTCCTTCTGAGGGTGGCAGCCATTGTTAATCCCCTAGTATCATGTTTTGAAGTCCCGTATCATTTTCGTTGCTTTGTTTGGTTGGGATTTATTCTGTCTTGTTTGATTTTATTATATCTGATGGTATGGGCAGCTATTTCAAAGAAAACAAGGTATGTTATGGTAGCCATTTTGGATTTACTATTATCTTGTTTTGAAGTCCTTTATTGTGTTCATTGTTTTGTTTTTATTGGTTCTGTTCTGTTTTGTTTGATTTTTACTGTGTCTGAAGGTGAGGGCACCTATTTTGAAGACAACAAGATGCATTATGGTAATCTTTGTTAATTTCCTGTTGCCTTGTTTTGAAGTCCTGTGTCACTTGCACTGTTTTGTTTTGATTGGCTTTATTCAGTTTTATTTTGCTTGGTTTTATTCTCTTTAAAATAAAAATTACAAAGAAAATCTAAATGGATCAAAGATCTAAATATTAAAACAGAAACACTAAATCTGCTGGAGGAGAGTCTAGACAGAATTTATTTATTTATTTATTGAGACAGGGTATCACTATGTAGTTCAGGCTGGCCTTGAACTCATGGTGAACCTCCTGCCTCAGCCTCCTGAGTGCTGGGATTATAGGTGTATGCCACCATGCCTGGCAGGCAGAAATAGGTGTAGGCAAAGATTTCATAAGCAAACCCCAACTGCATGGGAAATAGCATGAAGAATTAACAACCGGGATCTCATCCTATTAAAAAACTTTTGCACAGCAAAATAAATCATCAACAGAGTGAAAGACAATCCACAAAGTGGGAAAAAGTTTTAGCCATTGCCCCTTAGACAAAAGACTTATATTTAGAATACATAAAGAAATGAAAAAATTCAGAATCCCCAAATTTAAAAACTCCATCCAAAAATGGACATCTGAGATGAATACACATTTCTCAGATGAAGAAATAAAAACGGCAAATAAACATCTGAGAAAATGTTCAACATCACTGGTCATTTGAGAGATGCAAATTAAAACAACACTGAGATTCAATCTCACACCATAAAGAATGGCTGCCATCAGGAAATCAACCAATAACAAATGCTGGAGGGGCAGTGGGGAAAAAGGAACCCTTCTCCACTGTTGGTGGGAGTGGAGACTAGTGCAACCACTGAAAATCAGTGTGGAGATTCCTCAAAAAACTAGGATTAGGGGTCCCATTTGACCCAGTTACTCCCCTTCTTTGTACCTTCCCAGAAGAATTAAAAACATCATACCACAGCAATATATGTACACCCATGTATATAGCAGCACAGTTTGTTATAGCTAAATGTTGGAAACAACCCAAATGCCAATCAACTGAGGAATGAATAAAAAAGATATTTTTAAAAAATGTAATGGAGTACTATTCAGTCATAAAAAGGATAAACTTGAAGCAATGGATATAACTCGAGACATATTCTTAAGTGAAATAAATTGGACTCACATGTGTAAATTCTGCATTGTCTCTAGGCATGAGAAACTGAAAGAGTAAATAAGGCCTAAAATGTACAATAGATACTGTGAAATCGGAAGAAATTATTCAAAAAGAAAGAAGAACTAAGGAGAAGGAAGGAGGACAGGAATAAAGGGAAAAGAAAAAAATGATTAAAAAAAGGATAAAATGGAAACAAGCCTTTGTAAATAGGGAGGGGAAGAGGTTTGTGATTTTTCTGAAGTCTGTGATGGTTTTGCTGAAATTTGGGGACTGTGTGTACAGGAGAGCGTGGTCAAGGGAATGCCGGTGCCCGGGCCCCGCTAATTTACACATGTTAAACAGCAGGGCCACGTGAAAGAAGCTGCTCACTAGGCTTTCACTGTGGTCTGCTGTTCTGGTCCTGATACCTTTTCTGAGATGTTTTACTGAATGATGAACAAAGGGAGTCCCCTAATGTCAGCCAATCGTCCATTTACTTCAAGCTGGATTCCAGCACACTGTGGTGGTCATTTGGGGTTTGTTGTGGAATTTGAAGTATGTATGTGTGTGTTGCCTATATAGTTAAAAGAAGAGTGACTCTCATATCCCTATTTATCATGTATGTTTCAACTGTCTTCCCCTTTACCTCTAAGAAACAAATACAGTGGATTTTATTTTATTTTATTTTTTTTCAGAATAATTTGAGCAGCAAAAGGGGTGTAAATTGTGTATAAAGCTTGCCAGTTTAAAGTAGACAGGATATGTGGTTTTTATACATCATGGAATACTACTCTGCCATAAAGAAGGATAAACTCGAGTCATTTGTAGGAAAATAGATGCCCCTTGGGACCATAATGTTAAACGAAGTAAATCAGACACACGAGCTTAAATATTGCATGGTTTCTCTTATGTGAGGAATCAAAGTATAAATAAATCAAACAGCAAACTGAAAGACAACAGGAAAGAAGGAGATTTAAAAGAAGAAACAAAGAACGAGATAGATCTTTTGCAAAAGGAAAGGGGACCAAGAGATAGAGAAAAACCTGGAGAGTGATGCAAATGTTGGAGCTAATATGAACCATGTTTTTTCTCAGTGCTGGGGACTAAACCCAAGGTCTTGTGGGACTGAGCCCAAGGCCTATGTCCCTAGCTCTGACTGTGTCCTGGCCTGACATAGTTTGCCTTCTTGGTTCTGGTAGGACTTTTTGGCCCAATGGTCAACTCCTCTTTCTTTTTGAAATTCAGAGGTTAGACGCCCGTTTTGGAGTGACTCAAGAAGATGGAGAAGCCTTAAAGTTCATCGTCAGAGCGACAGACAGAAGGGCGAAGTCCCCTCTACTGGCCGGGTAAGTCCTAAAACACCCAGGGATGCCGAATCCATGCTTGGCATCGAACTTCACATGTGTTAGGTTCATCTTGGGCACATGTACCTATGATAAAGGGTTGACCATGGGCTCAACCCTTAGACATAAGCACAGTAAGAGATGAATGACAATAGCTACTAATAGAACAATTGTAATGATGTATTGTAATAGGATCACCAGCATCTCTATTCTCATACTTTGGAGCCATTACCAGTAAAGCAAGCATTGGTTGAACCCAAGTCCTACCACACCATAGTAGTCAACCTACTAACTGAGACCACAATATCAACCTACTAACCAAGGTAGATATTAAGTGACTTACAGGTGGGGTAGCATATACAGTGTGGATACACATGACAGAAAGGTGACTTGTGTCTTTGCCAGGATGGATGGAGTGGAGCTGTGAGATTCCATCATACTGTGGAATAATGTGCAATTTAAAACTTATGATTGTTAATTTCCAGAATTTTCCATTTTATATTTTCCAGACTGTGATTAACTATAACCTTGGGAAGGAACATCATGGAATGGGGGTGGCAAACCATTGAAGAGTAATAGCAATTTAACATTCTTTAAGGACAAAATATTTCCCTGAAAGCCATCAGTTGTACAGGGAGATGCCAAGGAGCCGTCTATATAGCCCATCTTTCTTCCTTTCTTGCTTCCTTTCTTTCCTTCTTTCTTTCTTTTTGTACCAGGAATCTTTTTGTACCTCACTCTTGCAAGGTAGGCGCTGTGCCACTGAGCTATATTCCCAGCCCCTATAGCCCATATTTCTAAAGTCACTTTCTTTAAATAAATGGTACTTTAAAGTTAGAATAAAAGGACCAAATTAGATATGTTAAGCCTTATTCCTACCATAGATTCTGAGAGCAAACAGTATCTGTGGTGATCTATGGTAAATCTTTATTGAGGCTGTTAATAACCATGAAGAAACTAGTTTTGTGAGCAGGCTTCTCTAAGCGGTCTCTTTAATGAAGAGCTACACCCCATTGACATTCCATTTTATTCTCTGGCTTTTAAAGGCAGGCTTAATGGGTAGGGAGAAACATTCTTGTGATGATTTCTATTTTGATATCAGGAAATTAATAACACGAATTCCATTTGCAAACCTATCAGACAGCCTATTTAAGAGTCATTATGCTTCCTGAGATAGATGGTTGCATTACAGGTATTTTCCTGTTCCTTGAAGACACAGTTGACGTTCTTGGTGTGCCATGGTTTAGATGTTAAATGTACCCTAAAGCACATGGGTTACACTCTTGGTCATTAGGGTGGTGTGACTGGGAAGTGCTGTAGACATTTTGGAGGTGGGGTCTTAAGGGAAGTCCTTTGGGGACATGTCCTTGCAGGTGATTGGGGGACCCTGGCTCCTTCCTCTCCCTACTTTGGTTCCTGGCTGGTGAAGTAAAAGGTTTTGCTCTGCCATGGGATCCTGCCACCATAAGGCATCTGTCCTAAAACAATGGGGCCAATTGACCACGGGCTCAACCCTCCAAACCAGGAGCCAATATAAACCCTGTCTTTTTATGAATTGATTATCTCAGGTATTTCATTGCAGTGACGGAAACTGACCAGCCCAAGGTGCTGCCCATTCAATGGCAAGCTCAATATCGCATGAGTAGAACCATCAGCACTCTTGCCTGTTAATAACGTCACCGTTTGGAGGATGGGGGTCAACTTCCTCTTTGACACGGAGGGGGCCAGAGGTTGGCCTGAGCTAAAGAATAACAGAGCATGTGGAATTGGGCTATGACAGATGAGTCCTCAGGTAGAATCCTGGAGGAGAGCTGGAAAATCAAAGCCACAGTCCAAATGGGCAAGGTCGCCTTCAGGGGCTTGGGTGCTCCAGGAGAAGGGCAGGGGCAGACTACGCCCCTGGGGTCCTTCTAGCGGATGGGATGTTCCCTAGGGAATCTGGAGCCCTTTGGACAACAGTAGACAGGACAGGACTGTGTGAACAGTGGATGGCCCAGCATGCTGGACCATTCAGAATGGTCCCCTGTGACTCTGGGATAAAATCACAAATACCACAGCTGAATTAGGACGGTGCTCTCCAGTCCCTTGGACACTAATGATATGTGCTGTGCTAGCCATAGGGTAAAGGGTAAAGCGTCTTTCCTGATGGAGGGCACAAAAGGTGAGTGCTGAGAATGTTCTGGATGTTGAGAGGTCCTGGCTGGGGACAACTGTGGTGCTCCCTAGACCCCAGCCCTTGGTTTCCCTGAAGATGCTTTCTGTGCAAGATGATGGAGATAGTGACAGATCCAGGCTGCACCTTGGTGCATCTCACCTGCGCAGGCACCATCACCTGTACCCAGACCCTGGATGGCTCTTTCACAGTCATGAGTTTACATGTTCCAATAAGGCAGAAAGCTGTAGGTTGCTTTGGGAAAGGAATGGGGGGCACATTTTCATATTTTTTCTATCCTGCCTGATTACGGACAAATGAGCCATATTTTCCATACATGAATTTTGCTTGAGAGAGTTTATCAAGTTAAAGATCATTTGGTCCTGGTTTAGCCTACCGCATGCCAGCTTCTCTGTTCTGAGGACCGGTGGAACGTGGGGAATTGCTATGGAGGCTGTAGACGCAATGAAAGCGTGGTGTCTCTCATCATTGCTGACTGGTCCAGGAGGCATATAAACAGTTAACGATGAGCTACGGACAGAACTGTGTTCCTTCCATACCCATACGCTAAAGTTCCAACCCCAGTGCAACTATTTGGCGGTGGGCTTATAAGGAGGTGATTAGGGTGAAGTGTGGGCATGGGGGAGCATTCCAACGGGACTGGTGTCCTTGTGAGAACAGGAGGGCATCGGAGAGCTGTCCCTCTTTCTGTGCCCACACAGAGGAAGGGCCGTGTGAGGACACAGCGAGAAGGTGCCATCCACAAGTGAGGAAGAGCTCTCAGCAGGAACTGAGTCGGTGGCACCTTGATGTGAGACTTCCAGCCCCCAGACTGTGAGAATGTAAGATCTGTCGCTGAAGCTGCCGGGTCTGTGATATTTCGTGATGGTTGCCTGAGCCAACGAGGACACCCAACATGTAAAATAGTGAACGTCACGATGGGGGTGATGCCAAGGAGAGAAAAATTCCCTGGGGTGAGCTCCTACAAAGCACCAGGAACACAGCGGCTGGAAAGCGCCCGGGCTACCTGGTCAGCCTCGGCACACATTTGAATCTAGACAGTGTTGCCACCGCGAGGAGGACCTGGTGAATGCACGGTGCCCGTCCCGTATGAGGGAATCGGTCACGAAGCAGAGGCCCAGCTGTTCTCAGAGCTGTGACATGGAGAAATTTCTTGGCAAAATCTGAATTAAGCCTGTAGATTGGATAATAGTGCTTTGTCAATATTAATTTTCTGATTTTGCTAAGTGCACAGAGGTTTTGCAAGGGTATCTTTACTTTCCCATAACATCCTCTGAAGAATTTAGGGATGAAATGGCACCATGCCTAATAGCTTGCTTTCAAGTGATTTTTTAAAAAAACCTCAAATACACATATATATTCCAGGGAAGACAGGAGGGGTCTCACAGGGCTGGTTCATACATCTTGCCACTCCACATGAGCCTTCTGCCAGGGCTTCTCAGTATGGGGTCCCTGTTCGTTCCTCTGACGACTGTGTCAGGCCGGGCTGGGGGCCAGAGGCAGCACCCACCCCCATGTCTTCATGCCAGACCAACATTTCAATAAGTACTGGCGGAGACGAGCTTACTGGTTTAGTTCAGATGTGTACCTGTAACAGCCAGCTGACCGCACCAGAAGCACCTGTTCGTTTGTAAGCTGAGAGCCGAGTGGGAATTCTGCTCAGCACACCTTGTGCCCAATCTTGGCTTTTAAAGACCATCTGCTACTAAAGGGAACAGGAAGTCTCTATGTCTGACCCAGAGCTGGGGACAGAAAGCTCAAGATGAGACAGCAGTGTGGCTGAGTTGTTTCGGGGCAAACAGGGAGGAAAGGGCCCAAAGTTGATGTGGGGAAAGATCTCAGGGACAGGGAGCCTCTCAAAGGGGCTGCCCCTGTCCATATCTGGGGCAATTTGATTATCACAAGTAGATAATAGAGTAGCTGATTATAACACATCAAATGAAATAAGAACCAATCTGTTTATGCTGGTATAAATAGGTAGGTAAGTAGAATAGAAAGGGACTCTAGAAAAATCCATGTTTGGGGACATTCTCCAAAATAAGTGACCTACACACTTCAAAAAAGTCAATCTCATGAAAGATGAAGAGAAGTGAAGGCGTCCCATAGATGGCAGGAGACTGAGAGATATGACCTTAATGTACGGCTAGGTTTCCTTGACTTAAAAAGAAACTGCTGGGAAAATTGGCCACATCTGAATCTTGTCCATCGATTAGATAGTAGCGCTGCGTCAGTGTTTTTCTGATTTTGATAACTGCAAGGCGATTTTCTAAGTCTGTCTTCCCTTTTCCAAGATACACGATAAAGCATTTAGGGATGAAATGGCACCGTGCCTGTAACTTGCTTTGAAATGATTAGTTTTAAAAGATCTGAACTCTGCATGAGGCATCCACACGCGTGTGGACATCATGTCTGTATCTAGACAGGATGCGAAGCCAGCGTGGTGCAATGAGGAAGATTGTTCCTTCGGCCTCTGCCTGCTGATGTGGCATGGACAGGATCCATCTGACGACCTCATGTGGGTCAGCTGGGCTGTGGTTCTGTGGCTGGACTCACTGTCAAGTGGTCGTTCGTGAAGCTGGCGTGATTTGGATCCACAGGGGCAGGCCTGGAGTACCACGAAGGCTTTCTAAAGCCATCAGAAGTGAGCACTGAGGTCTTTATGTGCTCAGTAGAGGCCCACAGGGAGAAAGAGAGAGAAGACACTGGGCTGCCCACTTGTAGGAGCTGACCATCTACCTGCCACGGCGTAGGAAGCAGCACGGGAAAGGACTGACCAGGCGACTCTTTCCGGGTGGAGCCAGCTGATTTCAGGACTGGCAGAATCACACGAAGGCCCAGGGAGGGGGTGGCACTTGCTGGGACCCACACGGTGAGAGAATCGGGATTGGTTAGGGAGAAGGCAGTGTGGAAAAGACAAAGAACAAAAGCCAATCAGGAGAGAACCTAAGGGGTCCCGACGTGTGTTTTCCAGAACAAGTCACTCTAGGGAAAATGAGTTTTACCTGGAAAAGTTGCAGCGTGCCCCAGTTATCCCGAGTAGCTAAGGCACCTCCTGGGGTTGCCAGGAGCTTCCCAGCTGCTGAACTTGGTTGGGTTGGTGAACATTCAAACTGCCACTTGGGGGCCATGCTGACAATAGCGGTTCTAGCGGTTTCAATGGGGTCACAAAGTCTAGCTTTCTGAGTAAACTGTGCCCCTTAGTTGCCCAGCAGAGGACGAGGTTTGTTGCGTGGACGTGGCCTCAGAGTGAAGATGGGGTGTCTTTGTGGATGGTCACTTTCTGTAGTTACTGGCCCTCCTTGGCAAACTGGCTGCAGGCAGGGGAGAGTCTGGGCAGCAAAGGGCTTTCTCGTGGGGGTGGAGTGGTGTTTAAATCCTCGAGCCTCCAAATGAATTTTAATGCTGAGTCATCATTGCTTCCAGAAGAGCTGGAAGACTTTCAGTAATCTGAGTGAGTACTTTTCACCCCGAGGAATTAAAACACAGCAAGCAAAAAGGGAAATAAAGCAACTGTTGCAAATTCCCTTAAAAAAAATCTCATGTTCTCTTATCCTTTTTTTTTTGAAAACACAATGTTAATAATAGCCCTGTTTACTGATGGAACTCTGCTTCTGAAGAGAAGTGCAATTTTACTTCCCCGAAAGGTCAGGAAACCTCTGGTCCCCATTAGACTCTCATTCTGGGAGACTGCAGATGCGGGGTGCAAATGCAAATAATGCTCGCTCTGTGAGGAGGAAATGCCCTCTTTCCATAGATTTTTCTATTTCGCGTTGTGTTGTAATTTGTTTTTGTGTCAGACTCGACCTTTAAAACAGGGAGGAACCTAAAAATGGTTCTGATATTTTTCAGTGGCTGAAAAAAATTCCAGATGGGCATAATATTTCATGACACATGAAAATGATATTGTGTCCATAAATAAAATTTTATTGTGGCACAGCCATGCTATTTATTTTTTTTAAAACTTAGTGCCCATGGCTACTTCCAGGCTATGTGGCACTGTGGAGCAGATGCGACAGAGACTGTCCACAAAGCCTAAAATATTTACTGGCCTTTACTAGAAAATATTATGGAGAATTTACCAGACCCTGCCCTCAAGTACCAGTTCCTTAGGGGCAGGGCTGTGTCATTTTTGTCTTGCCACAGTGCCTGGCACACAGAAGGCTCTGGGTCACCTTTGCCTGCAGATCGAGCACCCTTGCCTAAGACTTGTCACCTGCTGATGTTTAAGGGCTCTTGGAACTCAGGTGGGGGACTCAGTACCCCAATCCACTCTCAGCACCCCAGAACCCCAGCACCCCTGCGGCCAGAAGGGGATGCTGCCATAGACTGAGCCGTCTTTATTTCGGGATGAGAAACTTATTTACAGGAATCTCCCTTCCCTCTTCTTGGCTCTTCTAACCACCTTGCTTGTGATGTGGAAGCAAAACAAGGTCCCTCCAGGGACAGCTTCACGCATCCAGAGAGGCGGGATTAATCCCAGGCACAGCCGAGGTCAAGCTCCTGGCCCCACCCCCCTCCATTGGATGAGACCCTCTTCATACAGCTCCTCTCCGTGCTTCCCCTGGGCAGAGCCTTGTGCGTGACCCGGAGCCCGAAGTCTGGCCACGTGTGCGCCTTTAGGATTTCCACTTTCGACTTTTGAGCGCTCTATTTACGTCAGATGGGGCTTACAAAACGCGTGGTGAGTGTTGGGTAAAACATGCCTCTCACTGTTAAATTAAGTGGCTAGGCAGCCTTTGTAGGGAAGCCAGAGGCTGCTCCTAGCTCCTGAATCAGGAAAGACAGCACAGGCAGGAAGGAAACTCTGCAAGAGCCTGAGATGCACTCAAAAGGCCACGCTAAAAAAAGACAAAAGCCAGATATAGTGGTGCATGCCTGTAATCCCAGCACTTGGGAGGCTGAGGCAGGAGGATCACTGCAAGTTCAAGGCCAACCTAGGCTACATAGTGAGTTCAAGGCCAGCCTGAACTGTATAGTGAAACCCTGTCTCAAAAAAAAAAAAAAAAAAAAAAAGGCCACACCTTGTATCTGGAAAGTTGTCTATTTGGTTATTTTTTTTTTTCTTACCACTAGCCAATCATAAGCTAGATGTGCTACTAGGTGGGGACAGGAAGAGAACAAGGCATAATCTTTATCCTCAAAACGGCAGAGTCTGTCGGAGGGCAGAGGGCCCTCTGGGCAGCTGCATCACAGCTCGCATGGGTGGGGGAACCCACGGTGGGCTGAGGACATTGAGTAGACTATGGACACAACAGAGCAAGGGAGAGGGCACCTGGACAGGCAGCGTGTGGGTAGAGCACATAGGTGATGTCATTTTTCACTGAGCAGATAAATTGTCCAGGCTGGGCTCAAACTTGGCGATCTTCCTGCCTCAGCTCCCAGGGTGCTGGGACTATAGGAGTGACCCCCTCCCACCAGCTTCCGTGTGTTTATCCCCAACCTACATTTTTATCTGATGCCTGCCATGGCCCAGGATGTGCCCTGGGTACCGAGAGGACGGCGCGAGGACCGGGAAGCTGGCTCCTATGGAGTGGTCAGGGAGCCCTACGCGCCCCCTGCAGCGAGATCTTTGCTCAGAACCAGGAACCTCGGGGCTGCAGCGTGGGCCAGGTGGGGAGGTGGCTGCAAAACGGCGTTGGAAGCAGAAGCACAGATGGGGCCAGGGCCAAAGGGCTTTGGAGGTCACAGCAAGGAATCTGGATTTTCCAACCCATTCCTAAACTGTTAGGCAGGGGCAGAGACTCGCTCTGGTTTGCGGTTTATTAAGCGAGCCCTGATCGCTTGTCAGGCTCTGTGTGGATGTCTGGGGAGGGGCAGTGCTCATCAGCAGAGAGACCTGGTGAGTGTCCTCGCTTCCGAATGGTGACAACTTCATGTGGGCTGCCAGCTCGTAGGTCTCAGAACTCACCAACTTGGCTTTTAGGTGGTAAAATTATTCATCACTGCACGCTTATGTCGGTCTCAGGGTCGCGGGTCGACTCCCATCTTGGAAGTTTGTGCATTTGAATTGCTAATCACAGGTCCCTAAAAGGTGAAGCGGGATACCGCTAAGCCTAGATGGCTTCTCTGGACCCACGAAAAGGCTAACAGCAGCCCAGTAAGGTGGGAACTTTCTGGGGAGCCCCCACACATTATTTCTAATCATGTTTGTCTGGTACTTGTTGGTTTCTGTGCTCATCCCAAGTTCTGGAAGGGATTAATGACAAGTGCAAGGGTGTTGACTGTATTTTGGAGCTAATACCCATAGGACCTCCAGGGAGGGGAGGAGAAGGAGCCAGTGTGATGCTGCAGGTGCTGGCTTGTGTCGCCATGTTGTTGACGAGGACATTTACAGACATGGGGGAGAGAAAGAAGGGATCAGGCTCCACTTGGGAAATCTCTCATTTCTGCTTTGGCTACATCCGTTGCATAAGCCTTTAGGGGCATCTAAATAAGGATACCAAGCATGCAGTAGAAGCTCTGAGTGCAGAGCTCAAGAGAGAAGGCAGGGCCAGAGATAGAAATTGGGTGTCACCTGCAAAAAGATGGTAATTAAAGCCAAAGGGCCTGGGGGGGGGGAATCACTGAGTGAGAAAATGGAGACTGGAGCTCCGGAGGGAGGATGACAGGGACTGTCAGGGAGGTGGAGGAGAAGCAGAAGTCACGCAGACCCAGGAGTCAGGGAAGCCAGCCTTGGAGAGGCTTAGGACCCAGCGTTGGCCCTCCGTGGAACAGGAGGGATGAGGAGAGAGTGGTTTAGACTAGTGCGGAGGTGGCTTGGGCAAACGATCGGTCCGATTGGGTCTGTGTTCTCAGCTGAGCACCACATCAGGTTGGCGTCGAGGGGAGGTGGTGCAGGGAGACCACAGAGAGAGGAGTAAGTGAGGATCAAGTGAGGATCAGGAGTTTGGAGGCGGGGAAGAGAGCAGATGCGTATTTAACCTCCAGTGCCTGCTCCTTGGGTCGGACGCTGGGTTCCTTCCATGCTAGGCAGGGACCCAAGGGTGGGGCATGTGACACGTACCCCAGAGGCAAGTGTGCAGAACACCCAGCTCCCAGCCTGTCCTTCTTCAGTGGGTCATCACTGTCCTAGGCTATGGGCGGTCACTGTCACGATGTCCCTGGTGCCTGCTCCAGCACGGGTCAGACTGCACTCCCAGAAGGAAGTTCCATGGTGCCACTCTGCCTTTCAGTGGGCAGTAGAGACATCTTGCGCTGCCAACATGCAGCACCAAGGGCCCACAGCGAGCCTCTCCCACGTCAGGGATGGG
>RJWT010010518.1:0-24111 GCA_004365215.1 Cuniculus paca
ATATGTGTGTATAGTGCATATATGTAAGCTATACATTTTGTATATTTATGTAAGCAAAAAATACTGTTTTACTATTTTATGCTGTTTATGTTTATTTAATTAATTATTTGTTGTGAATCAAACTCTTCAAAGAAATGCAGCATGTGGCAAGAGCATGCACTTTCCCTCCACATCCTGGTCTTCAATCACTGACCATGGTCTTCCTAGTGTGGGACTCCGATGCACAAAAGTAGAGCAGGTGTACACACAAACAGGAGCAGGGCCTCCAAGATATTTCTCAGTTTTTAAATGTATTCTCATTTTGAGTCTTATAAATATCAATATCTTATTTAAAGTGTTCTCTCATTTTCTCTAAAAATTCCAAATATTCAGAATATTTTCTTGTCAATGTATATTGTAATATCTAGCCTTAACCTCTGGATGGATGTGTGAATAATTTTACTTACAGTGCTCTCTGTCGCTGCTCTCAGGATCAATCTATACAAACGTTTGCAAGTACTTGCATGTGTTTACAGAAAGCAGTCAGAATCTTCCTTGATGGAACAGTTATTTTAGCTGAAATGTGGAGCACACTGAACCATCCTAGGAAAATGTCCACCACAGTAAAAATTTTTCCATTTATTGTTGGAAAATAATGATTTGATTGCATACTTGAAAACCAAAGGGTGTTGATGGAAAAACCTGGGAAAGACAAATAAATTGAAACATGTATCATGTCCTTGTCTTGGAAAAACTAATGTTGCTATAATGCCTATATCACACAAAGCTATCTACAGATTCAATGTCATCTTTATCAAACATTCTATGCACTTTTTCACAGTAGAAAAAGTAATCCTAACATTCACAGGGAAGGACAAAAGAGTAATCATAAAGACCGCAAATACCTAAAGCAAGAACAAACAGCTGCAAAGCACAAAGCTGGGCCATCAGACAAGCTGTTTTCAAAATCTACCCCAAAGGTATGGCTACTGGAACAGCTCGCTACTAGGATGCAAATAGAAATATAGGTCCATGGGACAGGGAGATCCTGCAATGAGATCTCTGAATTTATGCTCAATTGATTTTCCTCAGGGAAGTCAGCAACGCTCAGTGGGAAAGGACAGATTCTTTGGAAAATATATGAATAAAGCTGAACTCATGTGACAAAGACTGGGCCCTTATCTCAAAGATACACAAACATCAACTTAAAAGGGTTTAATACTTAGATGTAAGACCTGAAACACTAAAATTCTAGAAAGAAAAGTTGGTGGTGTGATGGTACATGCCAGTAATGCCAGCACTCAGGCCATGAGTTTACTAGTTGCAGGTCAACGTGGACCACACGGAGAACTTGTGGCGAAAAGAGACAGGGAGAGAAAGAGAGAGAGAGAGAGAGGAAGAGAAAGAGACAGAGAGGTGAAGGGAGGAAAGTGGGAGGAAGGAAACCTAGGGTAATTTAATAAGAAAGTTAGTTGACTTAGATCTGGACAATGACTCTCTGTATATAACACCAAAAGTACAGAAAACAAAAAAAATAGACAATAGTATGACATCAGACTTAAATGAGTTCTGCACTGTGAAGTAAGCAGAGTAAATACATAACCTTAAAAATGGGTAAATACACTTGTGAACCCTAATCTGATAAAAGGAGAGATTTCAAATTACATAAGCAATTTGATAGTTACAATTAACCTGTTTGTAAAATAGGCAAATATAAAACCTTCTGTTATGGTTGATACATTGTGTCAACTTGAGCAGTTTAGAAGTTTAACTGAGACACTCAGCAGGGAGCCAGGGTTCTTACTTTGTAAATATCCTCATTCTGTACAAAGGAGGGCAAAGACATTTTATGAGTGTTAGATTCCTCCTGAAGGGGGGTGTTACACCCACTCTGAAGCGGGGGCTGGGCTGTGTACAATATAAGGGTAGAGAAGAGGCTTGCGTTTTGCTCTTTTGCTCTGGCTGCTGCCTTGAAGTGTTGCCCCTGTGCCATGCCACCCTGCCTTGGCGCCAGATGATTATGGACTGAAATCTCCAGAAACTGTAAGCTAAATAAACCTTTTCTTCCCTAATTTTGGGTGTCTGGTGTTTGTCTCAGCAACCAGAGAAAAGTACCCAAGTCACCTTCCGTATTTTCTCACGTCTTGGACATTGACTTCAAAGCTGTATGTGGATAATATTGTTGAAGCACAGATATAGATTCTTTAAAAACACATTTAAAAACTTATAACATGGTAGAAAGGCACAGAAGCAGTTTTCTAAATGTTTTAATAAGGAATATTGTTCCCACTTCTCCTCTAAAAACTGTTCTTCAATGATAAGTGCTCGATGCCTTCTGGGTCCTTGGGAAAAATATATAATTTCAGCATTATATGAAGAAGTATCAAAAATTAGACAGTGGTTTTTGCTCATAAAACTACCTTTAATAAGTTTTAAAATTAGAATTTGATAGTGGGTAGTGAATTCATGTACCTGAAACTACAACTACAAAATGTACATTGGAAAAATTGTCAGCATGGCCCAGTCATGGCTCTCATTAATGATAAACTCTAGGGTGCAAAGTGAATTCTACCATGAACGTTGGAATAGGGATCCATTTTTATTTTTGGAAAGTGAGTAAATGAAACATTGCCTAACCCTTCATTCAGAGAAATAAGAGAAGCATTCATCAAGCAAAACTAGAAAGGATATTAAAATTGATGTCACATAGACAATTCCTTTTCTACCTTGCTCGGATCAATTTGTAAACACAAAACATCATCACTGATACCAGCTTCTCAAATTCCTTAAAATCAGTCTCAAATCTTACAAATATTTTCTTTTTTTTTTATTTTGATGAGAATAAAAGCAAAACAAAACAGAAGAGAGTCGATCAAAACAAAACAATGATTGTGATACAAATCTTCAAAACAAGATAAAAATAAACCAACAATGGTTACCATTTTGCCTCTTGCTATCTTCAAAATAACTTCCCATACCATCAGGCATAATAAAATCAAACACAACAGAACAGAATAAAACCAGTCAAAATAAAACAATGAGAGCAATACAGGACTCCAAAACAAGACCGTGGGAATACAACGGTGGCTACCATAATGCATCTTGTTATCTTCAAAGTAGCTGTTTATATCATCAGACATAATAAAATCAAAGAAAACAAAATGGAATAGTCAATCAAAGCAAAACAATGAACATAATACAAGACTTCAAAACAAGATAAAAGGAAATCAATAATGGCTACCATAATGCCTCTTGTTATCATCAGAATAACTGCCCAATACCTCAGGTATAATACAATCAAATATAACATAATAGAATAAAACCAATCAAAACAAAACAATGAAAGCAGTACCGGACTTCAAACAAGACTGTAGGAATACAACAGAGGCTACCATGATGCATCTTATCTTCAAAGTAGCTGCTTATACTATCACACATAACATCAGAAAAAGCAAAGCAGAATAAAATCAATCAAAATAAAACAAGTAAAGCAATAAAGACTTTGGAACAAGGTAATAGAAAATCAATAATGGCTGTTATAATCCATTTTGTTATTTTTGCAATAGCTGTCCATGTCATCAAATATAATAAATTCAAGCATAACTAAACAGAATGAAACCAAGCTAAAAAGAACCATGAAAACAATACAGGATTTCAAAAAGGAATAATAGATTAACAATGGCCATTGCCTTTCCCCTGTAGACATCTCCTCCCCTTTCACCTTCACAACCTCTATTTTGTATTTTGGATCCCACTAATTTCTTTAGTTTTTTTATACTAGGGAGACAACATGATGTTCACCCATGTGACTCTGAACCATTTCACCCATGAGCATTCTCTCAAGTTGGATCCATTTACCTACAAGAGTTTCAAGATTATCTTTCTTTATAGCTAAGTAGCTTTCCATTGTATAGAAATGCCACATGTTTCTTTTTCATTCTACAGCTGATGGATAGACTACCCCTACTTTTTTTTCTGGCTCCCTGTCACACAGAGCATTGTTTTCTCTCCTTTGACTTTTAATCTATGAATTTCCTTTTGAGTTAAATGTGTTTCCTGTATAATGCATATTTATGGACCCTGTTTCCTGATTCACTCTGCCTGTGTTTTTTTAAATTGGTGCATTGAGGCCATCTACATTAATGGTTGTGACCAACATGCACTGGCTCATCTTTGCCATGCTATTTTCCTGCCATTGGCTGTGTACTTTTCCCCTCCAATCTACTGTCTGTCCCACTTGGTGACCCCCTCTGCTGCTGTTCCTGGAACCATGGTCTTTTTTATCTCTTTCTAAAATGTCCTTCAGTATTCTTTGTAGGGTTGTTTTGGCAGTCATGAATTTCTTCAGTTCTTTGTCATGGAAGTACCTTGTTTCTCCATTAATTTTGAAAGATAATTTTGCAGGGTACATTGATCTGGGTTGGAAGTTGTTTTCTTTCAGGACTTGAAATATTTCGCTCCAAGCTCTTCTTGACTTGATGGTTTGTGTTGAGAAGTCTGTCATGATTCTGATGAGTTTTCCTTTATAAGTGATCTGTTTCTTTTATCTAACAGCTTTTAATATTCTGTTCTTGTGTTGAATTTCTGAAATCTTGATTATTATATGTCTGGGTGTAGTTTTATTTTGCTTATGGCTAGATGGAGTTTTATATGCCTCACTTATCTGAGTATCACACCTCTTTCCCATTTTTAGGAAGTTTTCTGCTATTACTTCTGTAAATAGAATTTAATGTCATTTGTGTTGACCCCTGCTCCTTCATTGATACCTATCACTCTTAAATTATTTCACTTTGCATCATTTCGCAGTCATTGAATTGTTATTTCCTGGCTCTTCATTATTTTTAAGAAGTCTTTTCTTTCCCAATCACAAGCTACCCACCTGTCTTCAATGTCTGAAAGTCTACCTCTTTCAAGTGATTTTGCCAGCTTTCAATAGAGTATTTAATTTCCCAGGTATCTCTTTGAATCTGTTTCATGCATTCAAAATCTCTTGTACTGTTCATTCATGATTTCCCTCATTTTCCTATGCTTCTCTATTTTTTCTTATCTATGTCTTCTTTAGAGAGGCTTAGCAATTCTTTTATTATGTTTTTCATTTCTTCTTTTACCTGAGATAGTATTTCCATTCTAATTTCTTTTGTAGCTTCAGGCAGTTGTCATTTTACTTCAGTTGCCATCACAGCAGAAACTTCAGGTGTGCAACTCCCAATCTCTTCCATGTTTTCATCTCCTGGACTTGCTCTGCTTGGGTTGGAGTCCTGGGACTGCCTTTTGCTTTTCTGTCTTGACATTTTCCTGGGTTCTTCCAAATGAGTGGGTAGTGGGGTCCTGGGCACTTCCCGTGTTGGCTACAATTTCTCTAGGGCGTGACTGTTTGGTTCTCCTGGCCAGTGCTGCCCACAGGTATCCAATGGTGGCCACTGGGTACCGTGGTGCAGGCACTGCTTTTATATTTCCCAGCCCTTGCTCGTTTCCTGGAGTGGAAGCATCCCGAGGGCTGCTGGAGTGTTCGCAGGAGCAGAGCCTGCCTCTGCCTTCCCTCTGAGCTGGTTACTGGCAAGCGGTGTCTCTCTTTGTCTGCTGTGGTGCGTGGGGGAGTAGGGCCTGCGTCTGCCTTCTCTGTGAGCTGGTTACCAGCAAGCAGTGTCTCTCTTTGTCTGCTGAAATGTGTGTGGGAGCAGGGCCTCCTTATAACTATTTTCAAATGTGTGTTTTCCTTACAGTGGAAACCAAGTGCTATGGACTTAATTTGGTCTTACTGGCCATCATGCTTTCTGCCACTGCCATCCTTCTGCACAGTGATTTCTTTCCAGTTCATGGTTCTCTGCATTCTTCTCCAGATCAATTGTTAATCTCAGTCCTGGGTTACATATAACTTATTATAAAAACATTGCTGGCATTATTGTTTGAAAATACTACTGTTTATTAAACATGTAAATTTTTACACTGAGTTACATGGAAGATGGTTAGCTTGTAATCACTAGCAGTTTGACTGCCAGTGTAGAAATGCAGTGGGAGAAATAGTCCCATGTAGATATTTGGGAAGTCATGTGTCTATGGCAGGCTTGCAACTTTGAGAAGAAAGCTGAGTTGATGAAAGTTAATTTCAGCCATGGTAAGAGCTACTGTGACCACAGCTGTCCCGAGTCATTCTACAGCTACTCTGCTGATAGAGGAAAATGATGCAGAATATAAAAGAACTCACAAAAATTAATCCCCAAAGCACAAGTGACTCGATCAAAAGATGAGCAAAAGAAATGCATAATTGTTATTACTGTACTCGTCACGTACATTAGAGTTGTAAATTTATTCCTCCTTTCAAACTTAAAATTTGCATTATTTGATCAATATCTTAACTCTCCTATTCTCTGTGTTTTGAGATATAATGATATTTTAGCCAAATAATGATATTTTAGCCTCTCTTTTTTTAAGCATTGATATCTCTGTTGACAATCACCTCCAAGAAAAACTGTCAGTTTATTGGAACATATAATGGGAACACATCTAATCTTATTGGTAGATGAGAAATGTGAATTAGGCTTTATCATTAGCAAGATTTAATAGGAAAATGAATTACTATTTTTTCAATCAAGGCATCTCTGAAATTCTATTTTTAAAGCACATTTATATCCAAAAGATGATGGTACTCACAGTTCCCTTGATGATACTAAAAATAATCCTAAAACAATGCATTAAATTAAAATATATTTTAAGTGTCAAAAAATAAATCTTTTAAATTATATGGCCATCTGTAAAGACTTTGATGTGTATTCGACTTACCTCTAATAAAAAAGTAAACTATTTCATGATGTTAATGTGACACTTAAAGAACTGAAAAAAATTGAAAGTAAAATACAGGCTCCCTCTTTTAAGAATATGGAAATCCAATCAAAACTAATAAAATTCATTTTTATCCATATTTAAAACAGAAACAACATATTGCAATTCAATGTACTAAACTTGTTAATAATTAATCAGTTATCAATATTAAGTAAATGCTTTCAATCGATAATGCAGTTGCTTTTATTGATCCATATATCAATGCACATCCATTGTATTAGTTCGATGATTTAAAATTTTCTTGCACTCATAACAAAATATGTGCAACAGTATTGAGCTTTTTCAGAACATATTAAAGGTGTCAGAGATAACATGGCAGAGCCTTGGCTTTACATTTTTTGTTTCTCAAGTAAACGGGAGATGAAATCAATTTTCTTTCAGACTAGATTCTGAGCAGTGCCCCCAAAGTGAGATTTTGGTTTTTTGTATTTGAAAGCTTAAGACAATAGAATATATGTTACACATTCTAAATTTCCATAAAGAGATACTCAATAGATAAAAAAGTGTTTTGTCTTTCAAGTTTATGAAGAAAGAAATGAAAGGCTGCTGAGGTATCTGATTTGTGTATCTGAGGACACTAGCTCTGCAGCACTTGGTGGACAGTCATGCTCTCAATCTCTACCCAGGCAGTCTCCTTGAAGGAGTCCTTGGTGTCCCCAAAAGCAATCTACAAGACCTCCTCCCTTCATCCAAGATCAGGGGTCAGCTACAGCATCCCCTTAGTGTATAGTTCTCCATGTGGTCTGAGACCCCTCTGCATGTCCAAGACCCTCAAGAGATCCACAAGTTACAAAACTCCTCTGTGCCTTGGATGTGCCCCCACCAAGTCCATGTGTCAGAAATGCAGCCTGTGCCATAAGTGAGACACTACAGGTGTTGGGTCAGTGTTATGGTTTGTATATAGATGGCCCCCAACAAGCCCCATGTAGTGATGGAAGTGGCTGAATCTAGCGTTTGTGATTGACTCCTCGTCTAGTGCTGGGATTGGCAGTATGAGTCTTGCACCCGCCCAGGGTTGGAGTCGATATACAATGTAAGGTTGGAATGGGGGCATGTTTTCCCCTTGTGCGTGATTCACTCTTGCTGCTTGCAGCCTCCATGAGTGGCTGCCCCTCAGCCATACCACCCTGCCTTGGAATCAGCTGAGTATGGACTAAAACCCCCAAAACTGTAAGAAATAAACCTCTCCTTACTTCATTTTTGTCATCAGGTATTGTGTCTCAACAATGAGAAAAAAATAACCAAGACAGTCGGGAAGCGTTTGCCCCCAGGAGAGCACAAATGCAGGTCCGTTATCAGGATGGTGGCTTCGGTATACCAGCAAGCTGGGTCCAGGTGGCCCTCTTTTGGGTCCTCTCTTAGCCTGTGTTGCCTCCTACCCCATGGTGGTGCAAGAAAGCCCTCATGGATGCAGCCTGCTCATTCACTGTGCAAGTTTCAGCCTCCTTAGTCATAACCAACTTAGGTGTGCTCCTTATAAATCACCCAGTCTGGGGCATTCTATTGTGGTACTGTCAAAGACAAATGCTAAGACCTTATTTGTCTTGTTTGCTCACTTAATAATTTAGCTGACTGCTTTACCTGTTTGCTTGGTTTGTTTACTGAAATATAGACTCACAGTTAGGTTATGACTTGAATTTCATGAATCAAGCCCTTTAAACTTGTCTTAAATATTGGTGATGAGAGCTTCCCAAAGTATGATTCTCAGACTGTTAAAGTCCCTGAGTCTTTCTCAGGATGTCTGTGGCACAGAAATATCTCAGCCACCACATGGAGGTGGTTCATCCCCTTTCCGCTGGGTTCACCTCTGCATCCTGGTGCGAAGGTCACGGTGGGTGACGTTTCTGGAATATGCACAGAGGGAGGGTGTTGGCACCCTCTGTACTAGGATTTCCAGAAGGAAATGAAACCTAATTTCACTTTAAAATGTCCTTAAACTGGGTGCAGTGGTGCACACTTGTGATTCCAGTCCTTGGGAGACTGAGGCAGGATTACTGTGAGTTCAAGGCCATCCTGAACTACATAGTGAAACTGTCTCAAAAAAAAAAGTGTCCTTGTACAGGAACAGAAATATTAATGTAATTTAGCCTTGAACGCTGAATGTGCATCTCTCTAATATTCAGTGGATCAGGATGGAAAAACACATCAATCTCTGCTGCTGGCTCCTGAAGGGCAGCTGTTTCCGTAGTGTGGTCAACTACTGCTCTCTCACTCTGAGACCGGTGGGTAAGTTTGCTGCCCTGGAGCTTTCTTCTCTTAGACAAATACGTAAGTTTACCAAGTGTAACTTTTACTACCAGTGCAAACAGCTGTAATTTTATTCCATTCAAATTTCCTTGTCAGTAAAGTTGGGGTAGCCACAATATCATTTTTTAAAAACTGAAATTGAGGATTAAGATGAAGAAATGTATATTAAGAATGGATCTTAGACCACAATGTTCATTTCAACAGTGTAAGTCAGACACAGCAAGTTTTAAAAAATCTCATTATTTCTCTCACAAAAGCAAATTAAAATACAAATAAATTAAAGAGTAAAGTAAAGGAGAGATAAAACAGGCAAATAGACATTCCTGAGATGAGAGAATCAAGGAGGTAGGGAAAGAGTAAGGGTAAAGAGATCAAAAATCACCCAGAAATGATATAGAATGTACCACTTTCCCAAACTCAGTGTAACTATTCACTTTGTGCATCACAAGCGTGCGCTGAAAAAAGAGAACTTCTTTTGGAGCAGAATGTAGCCTGTGTGCTCAATCAGTAGAGAAGGTAATCAGGACTATCAGGTGGGGAAGGTTCCCCCGAGCCTGAGGATGTACTAAGTTTCTCGTCTACTGTCGTATTTTATATTTTGAAAGTAGATATTGCCATTTGTTCTGTTTTGAAGAGCCAGCCACACAGCAGGCTGGCATCAAAGCATTCTTCATTAACAAACCTCCTCTTGGAAACTCAATACTGTACCATCTCCCGGGGTAATTATACAATACATTCCTTCAAAGTCTGTGGCATCCAGAGTAAAGAATAATGCATCATTTTTCTCTCTCGATGGAAGCTCAGAGCTTACTCGTTTGTTAGTGTTTCACAAATATTCAAGTGGCTTGGTGAGCTGAGTTTTTTCTCAGTCCAGCTCCATGCATTCTAAAGTTACAAACACTGGCGTTTAGATCAATGCCTGCAGCAAGATCTACGCTTCAGGTGACCTCCAGACATTCAATGCTTTATCTATTGAATTGGAATGTTGAAAGCATATTCCTCAGTTATTCTTACTTTAATCCCAAATCAACGCAGATGACCTAAATTATGCTACTATTTTCACACATCTAGCTAATCTGGTTTCATTTTATGGAAAATGTTTTGTTCAGTCTTTACCTCTTTCTATTGTTCCATCTTTTGCTTTATAAACATGAGAGTGTGCTATCTTTTATTTTTGTATCCCTCTCAGAAAAAAATTGTATTTTTAAAACCTAATTTCTCACTGTCATGGTATATTATTGATTTTCTCATACATACATCACATCTTTGACATCATCACTTAATTTTTCTACTTATTGCCATAATTCCACACTGTTACCAGTTGTTCTCCCCACCACATCTGCCTCTCTCAGTGATTGGACCACAAGTTTGGCTGATAGTTGCATTCATTTAAAAAGAAAATCTTTCTTGTGGATTTCCTGAGACTCAGAGATTTTGTTTATGTATTTCAACTACCATTGTCAGTGATGATGGCACACCAAGTGAAGTAATTTTTATCAACAACATGAAATACAGTTGGTACTTTAAAATTATAAACTGTAAACTCTGAAGTGGATGTTTTGTGATCAATGTTTGATCTACCACTATTTAACAAAGTATTCTAAAATGAGTGATGAAAAAATGAAATCTATTTCAAAGTGTTGCTAGCTTTGGAAGTCATGAGTTTGGAATATCTCCTAGCAGAGATGCCTGTCCAGAACATCTGGGGCCTCTGGTGGGGACATTTGGGTACCCATGATGACTTGGATTCATAGTCATGGAATCCAATAGAATCGCTTTTGTTTGTTTGTCAAGTGCATGAGCTAGAATGAATCAAGCCCTAGAGTTGTAAAAGCCTCTCTGTGACTGCAGTGTCTGCTGCCTTTCTATACAGTACAGGCTTCCTATGGCAGAGTAGCTGGTTCCTAAGACAACAATCCCAAAATTTTTGTTCAAAGAGCAATCTAAGACAAACACATCAAAATTGTGAGTATTTCCATGACCCAGACTTAGAATCCTCATGGTGTCATTTTGTTCTACTCTCTTTACACTAAAATACTATGACTTTTTTAGGGGCTCAGCTGGGAAACCTGTAAATGCATATCATGGGGCTCCATTCCTACACTGCAAGTCTCACAGGTTCAAAAGGAGCATACACAGTTTCCTCCAAATATTGCTTTTTCTTCCTGTGGTACTGGGGATTGAACTCAGGACCTTTGCACTGAGATACTTCACAGTCCTTTGTTTGTTTGTTTGTTTCACTTTTTTTTTTAATTTCTTATTTTTTTACCTAATATTGCTAAATGGCTAAGGTAGCTAGGCTGGGATCAAACTCAAGATCCTATTTCCATGCCCTGCTGGAGTCCTGGGATTAAAGATATACATACAACCGCTATTTTAATCTCCCAATTCTGTTTAGAAAAATTGTCAAAGAATTTGAGGGTATGTTTCAAATTTGCCTTAACCATTTGTCGGTTGATGGGCATTTGGGTTGTTTCCAAGATTTAGCTATGACAAACTATGCTGCTGTAAGCCTGGATGCACATATATCACTGTGGTATGATGCTTTTATTTCTTTTGGTAAGATACTAAGAAGGAGACTGCCTGGGTCAAATGGAACCACTAGTCCTAGTTTTTTGAGCAATCTCCACACTGATTTCCACAATGGTTGCACCAGTTTACACTCCCACCAATGGTGGAGAAGGGTTCCTTTTTTCTCACAGTTCCTTCAGCATTTGTTATTGGTTGATTTCTTGATGACAGTCACTCTTTCTGGAGTGAGATGGAATCTCAGCATTGTTTTAATTTACATCTCTTGAATTAAGTGAAATGAACTAGACACATACGTATAAATATCCCATTGTCTCTCTGGTGTGGGAAGCTGAAAGTGTAAATAAGAGCGAAAACATATAATAGATATTGTGAAATAGGAAGTAATTGTTCAAAGGCAAAGGGGAATGGACAGGGGATAGAAGGGAAAAGAAGAACTGAGATGTAAAAGGATAAAATGTAAACAAAGGTTTGTGAATAAGGAGGGGAAGAAGGGTTTAAGAGAAGGGAGGGAATGGGGAAAATGAAGAACTAAGACGTATCATGTACAGGTACAAATTCCCTATGATGAACGTGTTCATTATGCATATCTAAATTGTATCAATATTATAAATTATAAAAAACTAAATTATAAATAATTATAAAAAACCAAATTTACCTCAACCAACTGCACAATGATTGCAATAAGTATATATTAACCATAGCAATATTTCAAATTGGAGAAAAATTTGGAGCTACATCTCACTTACTCATACTCTAGCTTTCAAATCATTAAAACAAGTGGAAGCCAGGCACGGTGGCATACACCTGTGATGCCAGCACTCAGGATGCTGAGGCAGGAGGAACAACATGATGTCAGTCTGGGCTACATAGTTTAAGACAAACCTGGACTACATAGTGAGACTCTGTCTGGAAGCAAAACAAAACAAAAAAGTGAAAATACATGACCTATTATATAAGCTTCTTTGATCACTTGCATGATACTACTCTTTGTAATAAATCAAAAATTAATACATATTAAAATATAGTTATGAAAATAAATTTTTAATATAACTTGCTTTCTAAAACTGCAAATCACAAATGGCTTAATAATCTACCTGTCTTGGCTACTTTTCTCTCATTGCTGAGACAAAACCCGGACTCTCAAACTAAAAAGAGAAGGCTTATTTAGCTCCCAGTTTTTGGAGGTTTCAGTCCATAATCAGCTGGCTCCAAGGCAGAGTGTCACATGACAGAAGGCAACAGTTCCTGGCAGCAGAAAGCAGCAAAAGTAAGAAGAGAAAAAAGAGAGGAGAACAGAGAGAAGGCTCATTCTGTCCCTTATATTTTAGGTAGACTACTCACCCTAGGGTGGGTATAGCACTCATACTCATAATCTCAGCATAGGACCATGAATCAATCACAAACTCTAGAAGCCCCCGCTTACGACTGTATGAGGCTTTGGGGAGACATCCAGACACAAACCCCAACAGTGCTATGTATATATACTCCCTTTTTCTTTTTCCTTGAGATTTAGGGAAACTGGTTAACCCCTGTCCCTTCTTCCAAAGAGTGAGATATTAAAGCAAACATAAAGTTCAGATTTTTACATTTTTCTGTTTCACCTTGGCATTTTCACAATCATGCCAAACTCTCTCTCTCTACTGTTTTGATTACTTTCAAAATATTTCTTGGAACAAAATATTCTATTTTTAAAAGACAACATCATTGAATTTAGGTAATTTAAATGTCACCAAAATCAATTTCCTTTTGATGGTCCACTCTTAACCACAGCATGAGTTATCTGAAATTAGCAAAAGGTGAAGTGCCCTTGATACTTTATGTGAAAGTCACATCCAAGCAAGATACAACAGGTGTTTCCACCTTTCATAGCAGAAGCAGAGGTCAGTCCCTAGTGCTGACGACTCAAGTACAGCTTGCAGTGGCCCAGTTTTCAGTTACCAATTAATAACTGATGGAAGGTAAGAGAATCACGTATGGTTAAAATGTTTACCCCTGAGAGTGACTATTAAATGCCTTGCTTGGTTGGATTTTCATCTTGAAACCACATTTGAGAAAAAGTTTTGACACTAAGCAATATTTTTTGCTAGTTATAAATGACAAAATGAATTTTTTAAATGTTCATTTACATTAACCTGAAATGAAGAATATATTCTCTTGAGTTTCAAAATGTAAGTACAAATTCTAAAATTTCTGTGAATGTAAAAGCTATCATTCAAAAGTTTAACCTCCAATGGTTCATGTTCCAGGAAGATGCACATCAATGCCTATTTAAATGTTTTCAAGGAGAGAGTCCTCCCTATGATACCTTAAAGGAAATATTCATTCGAACCTCATCCTCTACCTAAAGCACTTACATATATTAATTTGATCCAAATGCAAGAAAATATTTTGTTAGATTATAGATTTGCATTAAAATACATTGCTCTCAGAAGTGAGAAACAGTTCTGTAAAATCAGAATTAATATTTATTGTATGGTGAAATCTCACTGTGACAGGAAAGAATCTGCTAGTTGTGTTGTCACTGGCCTAATCAATTGTGGACTTAGACATTTAAAACCATAATATCTCTCTCTCTCTCTCTCTCTCTCTCTCTCTCTCTCTCTCTCTCTCTCTCTCTCTCTCTGTATTTAGGTGAGAGAAACAAAGATGCACAGAGAGACAGAGGCAGAGACAGAGGCTGAGAGTGAAAGAAAGACTTGGGAATGCAACACAGTGCAGAGCTGTTGCCCAGCATGGGCCAGGCACTGGTTCAACCCCCAGTTCACAACAAACAAAAACTCTGTCCTTGAGCACACTAGTTAGCCTCATTAAGTAGGCAAAACTTGTTATAACTGTGAATGTTTTCCTTGTATCTACCTCAAGACATGATTAGAATATGGATTGAATGTCTAAGTTAGAGAATTGATTGCAGTGAAAGACACATTGCCATTAATCCCCCTCCTCTCCCTGGTGCAAACACACTTGTCCCCTTGTCCTTCTCAGTTTCTGAAGCAGTTCTGGAAGTCCTCTTCCACAAGTGTTTTTAGTTGGATGGCTGTGGCTGCCTCAATATCCTGAATCGATTTGCAACTACCTTTCGTGGTCATTTTGATTAAAGGGAATAACCAGAAGTGTCATGGTGCCAAATCTGATGAATAAAGAAGATGAGGGCAAATCATACTATGTTTCTGAGACTGCCTTTTGGTTACATAACATTTGGTAAGCACACTCCTGCATTCCTGATCACACTTTATCAAGACACTTACAAAAGAATACGTCCAGAAATGGTCATAAAGTGGCAAGAACAATGGAATACTTGCCTTTGAATTGGAGGGGAGTATTCTGAGGGGAATTAATGGCAATGTGTGTTTTACTCTAATAATTTTTTTAACTTAAAAAAATGCTTTTTAACTTTAAAAAAATACTTTGTACACACTTCATACACTAGTTTTGTAAAAGTTGCATCCTTTCACGTATTGATTTTTAAAGTTTGATGTAAGTAATAATGCACTACAGGAAGAATTTTCTTATTCTAAAAATCCAAAAGCAAAAATTCTCCAATATTCAAAATATTTTGAACACTCACAGTGGTACTATAGCTAAATTCATCAAAAAGAAGAGATTAAGGTCCAAATCTATACAACTGAAGTTGAAAAGGATGAGATTATGAGACAACAATCAAATCCAGGGAAATATGAGAAATTATTTTGAAAATTTACACTCCAACAACATAGATGGTTTTGACATACGTGACCTATTAAAGATGAGCTAAAAAGACAAGAAAACTCTAAATGGATAAGTAACAACTGAGATTAATGTAGTAGTGAAACTCTGCCAACTAAGAAACCTAGAACACAATGGATTCACTGCTGAATTTTATTGTAACTTTAGAGAACTAACACTGATGTTTCTCAAACTCTGCAATGTCATAGAAATTCCAAGCTCATTCTATGAAATCAGATTGATCATGATCCAAAAAATCAGGTAAGGACTCCACAAAAGTGAAACCTACAAGCCAATACTCTCGATAAACATACATGCAGAAACCATTAGTAAGAGTCTCATAAACAAAATTCTTCATTTATTTAAAAAAATTCATCCAACTTCCCCAAGTCAGCTTCAGCCTACTATACTGACACATGCACACCCATGTTTACAATGGTACAATCACAATGAATGCACTCTGAAAACACCTTACTTGCCCATCAATTGATAAATGAATAAAGAAAAATTAGTTTATTGCAATGTGTTACAATGGACTATTTTAAAGCCTTGAAGACAAATGAAATTATGTCATTTGCTGAAAAATGGATAAAATTGGAGGCCATCAAGTTAAATGAAATACGCCAGACTCAAAGTTAAATACTACATTTTTCTCTTACAAGAGATAGCTGAAATATAAATCAAAATATAGGAGAGGTGATGGAAAACTCTTACACAGGCTCTTGGCAAAGACACAGAACCTGTGGGAAGGGTGAGGAAAGGTAAAGGGCTAAGGGGTTTGGTGATGGTCAAGACGTGTTACACACATGGCCATTTTCCCCAAATGAATGGCGCCATTTTGTATTATGAACACATGCTAAATGAACAATACACAAGCAAACAGACTTGGTTATATGTAGTAGACTTGTACAAAATTGAAGTTACACTGTAAAATTCCTTAAAATTAAAGAGTAATGATGACTTGTTAATTGGAAAATATGATCAACAAAATTGATTAGGTAAACCACAAATAAGAAAGATATTTATATCACACAAACACAAAAATATTGTATACTTAAGATATAAACAACATAAACCGACCAAAAGAAGGAATATCTGTGTCAATCATGAAGAAAGCCACTGTGCATGTGCATCAAGCATGATGGACCTGATTAGAGGAGTCGGGCTGGAAAAGTCCATGGTCTTGTTGGCTGCCAGGGTACAAGCATTCATGGAAGTGTCAAGAGGCACAGGATACGTAGACCATTATATCGTGTTTAAGGCATCGCTGAATCGTGTTTTAGAGGAAAAGGAGGAAAATAAGGAAAAACAGAAATTGGCTCTAAACTGCTATCTGTACACAGATTACAGAACAGAAACATGACTTCAAATTTTTTCCACATCTCATTGGAAAAATGTATTCCAGAAATATCCTCAGTTTCCAAGAACGATTCTCATAGCCCATACTATATGGGAAACATGAGATAGACACAGGGAATTTGTCACAAAATTAAAATAAAATCATGACAATTGCCATTGGGTAATTGATAAGTGAAGATAACAAAATGACCAAGGCATAGGTGGAAAGATAATCAATATCACTTGTAATCATAGGAAATCAAATAAAATACAATATGCACTCTATCCACTCAGTTTAAGATCAAATTAAAATTTTGAAGAAAAATGAGTTGCTGCACATATAGAGTAGCAGCAAATCTTAGCAGCTTTGAAAGATTGCAATTTGCAATAATAGGAAAGTAAAAGAACCAATTCATTTCTAGGAATTGCTCACAGAATTTCTCCTACATCTACATTTAGAGACAGAGTTGTGTAAGATTCTACATTTCCCAAAATAGCAAACAATTTTAATATTCTACAAAACAAAAAACAATAAATGCGGTAGATATATTTAAACAACAAAAATTATGCAAAAATAAGAATAGACCATATGATGTTAAATGTGTGGATATATAAACTGATGAGACTTTTGAACATAATTTTAAGCCAAAATTACAGCTGTAGGAGATTATGAATAATATGAATGCACTTATTTCAAATTTTAATGTGTAAAAAGGACACTATAATATAACTCATCTTGGGAACTGTTTATAAAGGACAGAAATTTATGGAATTAAAATTTATCAAAGGAAGGAGGCATAACGTGGAAATAGGTTTAGTTGAACTTGAGTTGGATTGTGGGCAAAAGATTTTTTATGTTAGTTCAAGTAGGCCTGAAATATTTTAATATAATATCCTTATATATTTTATTGCACTTTATACATTTATTTTATTTAATAAATAAAACAAAATTTTATAACAAAACAATAAGAACAACAATAGTTAATACACTTTTTATCATAATGCTAAAAGTAGTTACTTAGAGTACAAGACATAAGATCCCTATAAATATAAAATTAATATATCTCACATGATAAATCTAGAGGACAATGGAAATGTCCAAAGTATGAATAAGAAACTTCATCTATTTTTTCTCTCATAAAGGAAATATATATATAATATATAATTATATATATTTTATACAATATTAATTTTAATGTGAATATTTTAATATATTAATTTTAATGTGAATATTTTATATAATACTAATTTTAATGTGAATATATGTATTTATTTTAATAATGTTTCCAAAGAAAATATATTTGGAAATAGAGGCTAGAGATCAACAATGTTTATTTAAAATTTTTCTGGACTGAATTCTGAATCCTAGCCATGTTGATTTAAAAATAAATATTGCCATAGTAACAAAGGGTTGGGACCCTTATTTTTAAAATTTTTAAAGGTTTGACTAAATCCTTCTTGTTCCACTTGATCTAAATAAAAGACAACTATCCTCAGTCTTCAAAATCTTTCCTGAGTTTTTCAATTGAAATTTCAGTGACTAAACCAAGGCTTAAATAAAGGTGTATTGTTAAGCTACATGGTTCTAATTTAATCTTGCAAATCCTGCACTTACCTGTTGTGAAACATAACAAA
Organism: Cuniculus paca; assembly: GCA_004365215.1. Classification (NCBI taxonomy): domain Eukaryota; kingdom Metazoa; phylum Chordata; class Mammalia; order Rodentia; family Cuniculidae; genus Cuniculus; species Cuniculus paca. The sequence continues at coordinate 18,274 of RJWT010010518.1, forward strand.
TAGCCTTGGTTCTTAAATGAAATTAGAAGAATATGCAGAGAAAATTATAACATCTTACAATAGTTTTCTTTTAATTGTGATATAAATTTAGGTTAATCATGACTTACAACATGCATCTAGATACTTAATACCATCAGAACTTCTGGGCATAGTCTTGTACAATATTTTCCAATCCAATATTGACTACAATGTTTCAAGGCTCACATTTGTAAGAGATTAATGTTTATATATGCTTAAGGTCTTTCCTTTGTAATACTTTTTTTTATAATTAGTCTGCTGAAGTACAATATGTGAATTTTACATTTTTAATACACATGGAACTAGATTGAAAGGTCAAAAAACATACTATAGAAATAAATTATTTCTGATTGAAAAATAAATGCCCTAAATGTACTGTATCTATTTGTCTTCATTTTTATCTTCTCTCTTAAATAGCTCCTTATAAACATCAAAAAATGTGTTTCCTCTTTTCTGGGAAGTCAATTTTTGTAGTAACAATCATTCAGAGAGATTTCTATGGATATGTAGTTTTGAGGAGACAAAGGAGAGGAGGGATTCCAAAACCCTCTTAACTACCACCAGTAGAAGTTTACCTTGGGTGAAATTCACTAATTTAAACAGGGGTTAATTTCAGTAGAGGTCTACATTGTAACCAGTTTTCAATTTATGTGTGTTTGGCTGAATTTGTTAAATAGATAGAACCTCTGAAGCCCATTAGAAAACTTTTAAGACTTATTTTTCAGACATCTACCTGTACCCTAATTTTATTATCTGTTTGTTTTTCATACAAACTTCAAAGTTTAGAATACAAAGATCTGTTTTAGCCTGATTTATGGGTGCTTGTTCCTATTAATGATAATAAAAGTCTGAATTTTCACTTTTTGATCCTAGGCATTTTATTTCAAATTCAGCAACAAGTATTTTAATTCTATTTAACTGCACATACGAGTGCATACACACATGATGTAGTAGTGTGCATGGAATATTCCACTTTGTTCAAATACTTAGTTGCAATTCCAAAGCCGCAAAAAATACAACTGTGTAATTCCAAACACTAACAATATTTAATGTTATGCTGATAATTTACCCTTTATTTACATTCTTTGAAATGAAGTTAGACTTGACAAAAAGAAAGTATATAATGATGTTTTAGAATTCTGTTGGTGGATGTGTAGACTGGGGCAATCACTATGGAAATCAGTGTGGCAATTCCTTGAAAAACTCAGATTAGAGGTCCATTTGACCCAGCTATTCCCCTGCTTAGTATCATCTCAGAAGAATTAAAAACATCACACCACAGCGGTATATGTGCATCTATGTTTACAGAACCAAAATTTGTAATAGCTAAGTCTTGAAAACAACTCAAATGCCCATCAACAGAGGAATGAATAACAAAGAAGTATTTTTTAATATAATGGAGTACCACTGAGTCATAAAAAAGGATAAACTGGAGACTTTTATAGGTAAATGGATGCAACTTGAGACCATGCTCAAAAAGTGAAATAAATCAGATCCCTATGTGTAAACATTATATTGTCTCAGTAGTGTGAGAAACTGAATGAGTGAATGGTGTGCAAAATGTGCAATAGATATTGTGAATTGAGAAGACACTGTTCAAAAGAAAAGACAAACTGTGATGAGGGAGAGGCAAAAGGAAGGAAAGGAAAAAGAAAAAATATACTTATATACAAGATAGTTAAGAATGGTTATAAAGCTAGCTTCACTTAGTTCATTGAAAAGAAAGGTTTGTGCTACTCTTGCTTGGACAAGATAAAGTGTCTATAGCTTGTACTCTGAATAACTACTATGAAGACAACTATATGTAATGCATTAATATTTGTAACTCTTTTAGTAACCTGTTTTGAAGCTATTTTAGTGTTTTTTTCTATTTGTAATAAAAATATAAAAAGCAAAATATTTTGCTAAAAAAAAGTTGAGAAAAAGTGTATCGGATTTTTATCTCTGACAAATCTCACACTTCTTGCAAGTGACTATTAGGACACTGGAATGGAGTTCTTCATACTTAATGCACAATTTTTAAAATGCTTCTCAAAATTGATAATATCGGATGATAAAAGTTTTAATAATCTGAGATGAACTATCCATTTCCTCTTAAGTCAATTAATTCAAAATTAAATAAAATCTTATTGAACAAAAGATTAGGATTTTTAGTACTGCCTTTGTTTCACCACTTGGTGTTAATCTTTTCAGGGTTTTTATGTATTCTTGGTTCAGTTTTAATACTTCATATGTGCCTAAAATTTTTCTAGATTGTCAAATTTATGGATAGTAAGTTCTCAAATTAGCTTTTTTTTATAATCCTCTATAATTCCACAGTTTCCTTTGTGATAAGGCCTAGTTTTTATTGTAGCAAGATTTTATTAAAGGTAGGAGAAAAACAGGCTCTCGAGAGTGAGTTTGGACCAAGTAAAAGTAAGAGGAAGCACATCTTACATTCCCAAGGTACCATCCTGCAAGAGAGAACACGGTGCCTATTTTATTTCTAATTTCATTGACAGGAGTCTTTCCACCTTTTGGTAAGTTTGGCTAAGAATTTTCATTTTTTTTAAACTTTCAAATACCAAACTCCTTGTTCTATTGTACTTTTAATCTCAATTCATTAATATCCACTTTCATCTTTATCATTTTTTTCTACAAGATTTTATTTGGATTACTTTATCTTTCCACTTACCTGAGGTCCTCATTGGGTTGTTCACTCAAGATCACTCTTTTTTTTTTTTCCAATGTGCACATCATAGCTAAAACATTCTCTTTTAGAAATATTTTCCATTCTGTCCCACTGGTTTAGGCATGTCATGCCCCATCATCATTTGACTCTAGGAACTCTAATTTTTTCATTCATTTCTTCTGTGACCCATTTATTATTCAAGAGTATATTGTTTAATCTTCATTTGTTTGTGTAATTGCTGTGATTTCTTTTGCATTTGAATTCTAGTTTCATTGTGTTATCATCTGATCATTTCAAGGAATCACTTCAATTGCTTTGTATTTATTTAACCATGCTTTATGTCCTAAGAGGTCTATTTTGTTCTAGTGTATTGTGTTGTTCATGGATGAAACTCTGTGTAGTCATTTTTCATTCCATTTGCCAATGGTGTGGTTCCACTCTTACAGTCCCTTGTTGTTTTTGTTTGTGTGTGTGTGTGTGTGTGTCTATCTGACTTGTGCACTTACAAGAGCAAGGTGCTGAATTCCCACACTGTGACTATGTTGTTTGTCTGACCTTGTATGCACAGTCGTGTTTGTTTTATGAAAGATTATTCACCAGCATCTCACAGATATATGTTTACAGTTATTACCAGTTCCTCTTGAATTGTTCTGAATGCCAGTATATTATGACCTTTGCTGTCTCTTCTGATCAATTTGTCTTGAAGTCCTCTTTGTCTGAAAATAGGATAGCTACTTTTCTTTTCTTTTCTTTTTTTTTTTTTTTTTGCCTACTGTAAGAACATGGTTTTCAGTTTCTTAACATTCAATCTATGCGAATTTTTTGTGGATGAGATGTGTCTCTTGTTGCTGTGTTCTGTTTCTCTATATGGTCTCTTAATTTTTGTCTTTTGATTGGCGTGTTAAGACATTTACATTGAGAATTATTACTGAAAGGCATTTATTGAATCCTATCATTGTATTATTTTTCCCTCACTGATTCCAAAAATTGGACACTAACACCTTATTAGAATGCCACTATTAAATGTAATTCAAAGTTTTTATAGACATTTTAGAGAAATGTGGAAAACAAAACTTTATTAAAGGAAAGAATTAAAAACATGATATTGTTTACATATAAATTTTTATTTTCTACAGCTCCATGGTATGAAAATTTAAGGACTAATTTTCAACCTACTTTGAGTTCATCTAAAGCTCCAAATTTTCCAAATTTTGCTCTGAAAGCAATTTTTAGCTAAATCTTACAAGTTTTGATCTCAACTATTATGTATTATTTGGCTTTACACTTTTTCCCAACTACAGTACGATTTTTCTAATGATGACTAGGTTATTTAAAGTCAGTATTGTTGTTATTGAGTGTCTATTTATCATTGTTTAAAACTTTTCAAGAGGCAATTAAACACAACTGGAGTTTTAATTATCTATTTCTGTTGTTTTTGTTTTTGGTACCAGGGATCGAACTCATGACCTCACGCTTGCCAGGCAGGCGCTTAAGCTGCTGAGCTAAATCCCTGGCCCTTAATTATCTCTTGTATCCTTCAAATTGAAGTGTTTTTGTTTTACATTTTGTATAATGACTAACAAAACTGGAATCATAGCTACCTCACTATTATCTTTTGAATTTTATCCCTTCACTCCGTTTGTGTTTGTTTTAAAAAAAATTGTTTTTACATATTTCATCTATTTATTCATATCACCTCGTTTAAGTCTTTCAGTGATTAACCTAGATATCACAAACTGCACTCTTGATTTACTTGAATAATACCTTTGTTACTTCTGATATAACATAAATATCTTTTGCCTATAGTGTCCAATTCAGTCTGTCTTACCCCTAGTGCCACCAATATTACACATCTTACTTTTGACATACAGACCTCATCAGACCCTATTGTTATTGTTCTTGCGAATAATCAATATTCATTTATATTTATAGAAGTGCTTACAATTTCCAGTATGCTTCACTTCTCACAATTTAAACTTTTAATTTTCTCTTGGATAATGAAATTTCCATTCTTTTTAGTTTGTCATATACATGAAAATACTGAGATTGTCATATGAAAAGTTTTTAAATATATTTGATTATTTATATATATTTAATTCCACTTGAAATTAAGTATTTTCTTCTATATTTTTCTTACATTCTTAGCCATATTAATGATTGGGTTTTTGAAGTCTTTTTCTTCAGTCAGCAATATTTTTCCAGGTAGACATCTATATTTGTTTCTCTTGTCTATTATTCACCTTTTCCTGTTAATTACTTTACATATTCAGGAAATTATAGTTGTTTACACCTTGCAGATAACAAGTGTACAGTCTCCAGTTTATGTTACATTCCTCTGAACAATATTGCTATTTTCTTACTGGCAAATATTTAATATAGTAATTAAATACATTTAGTGTGGCTACAGACTTGTCCATTGTAAATTTGCTTTTGCTGATGGAATTTTTGATGTGTAATCTCTGCTTAATTCTGTAGACTCTGAAATCTACCCTAGACTAATCCAAGGAGGGGCATTTTTAATTTATTACTGGAGATCTTCTTTCTATTACTTTTCTTTCCAAAGTCCCACCTGCTTTTTGCAGGCTTTAGCTCTGATCTAAATTTTCTCTCTCCAGTAAAACTATCATCTTCTGTAAGTTCTTTCTTTAATTATTGCGGTTTTAAAATCACTTTTAAAGACAAAGTTTAAGCAAATTTAAATATTTAAAGTATTTCTCTTCTTTGGTTTTTCTCAAAAGACTGCAAACCAAATTTTCACCTAATTTGTCTTGATTTTATAGATTTTTTTCCTAGGAATAGAATTTATAAATTCACAATGGCCTTAATTGCAATATCTATTTAAGTATTAAACTTTTTCAAACGCTATTTTTGCACCTAGAGAGATAGTAACATGAATTTATTCTTTCATTCTGTTCTAGTGTTAACATACATGTCTTATTTTTTGATGAAAAACCAACCTTTCCTTTCTGAAACAAACTCACCTTGATTAAAATAGAGTATTCTCTTAATATATTACTATATTTATGTTGGCTTTGCAACTCTACTGGATAAGAATTGGATCGTAATTTTCATTCTCAATTTTTTCTGTTAAAGTTATGCTCTCCTGAAATAATTAAGATGGTATCTCCTCTTTCTTTCATTTCTCTCAA
>RJWT010010519.1:0-24120 GCA_004365215.1 Cuniculus paca
CCCTGTATTGTTCTCATGGTTCTGTTTAACCAAGTTTTATTGTTTAGTTACCTTTGATTTTATTATATTTGATGGCATGGACAGCTATTGCAAAAATAACAAAATGGATTATAGCAGTCATTGTATTCCTATTATCTTGTTCCAAAGCCTTTATTGCTTCGTTTTCTATTGATTGATTTGATTCTATTTTGCTTTGTTTGATTTTGTTATGTGTAAAGGTCTAAGCAGCTACTTTGAGGATGCATCAGGATGGCCTCTGTTGTATTCCTGCAGTCTTGTTTGAAGTCCTGTATTGCTTTCATTGTTTTCCTTTGATTGGTTTTATTCTATTCTGTTTTATTTGACTGTATTATACCTGAGGGCATGAACAGTCATTTTGAAGGTGACAAAAGGCATTATGGTAGCCATTATTGATTTCCTTTAATCTTGTTATGAGGTCTTGTATCATGTTCATTATTTTGTTGTGATTGAGGATTCTATTTTGTTTTGTTTGTTTTTATTATGTTTGATGACATAAACAGCTACTTTGAAGATAACAAGATACATTATAGTAGCCACTGTAGTATTTCAACTGCCTTGTTTTGAAGTCCTGTATTGCTTTCATTGTTTTGCATTGATTGGTTTTATTCTGTTCTGTTGTGTTTGATCTTATTATTCCTTATAGTATGGGAAGTTATTTTGAAAATAGCAAGGGGCAACATGATAATCATTGTTGGTCTATTTTTGTTTTGTCTTGAAGTCTTGTATGACATTCTTTGTTTTGATTGAATGTTCTGTTTTATTTTGTATTTGTTTTATTCTCTTCAAAATGAAAAAAAAAAGAAATTTGAGTATGCTATATTTCTAGCTTGGAACATGGAGGAAGGGAGCGTGAGCCAAGGGATGAGGTAGCCTAGAAGAAGGATCACGCTGCCTCTTTCTTTTTAGCTCTGTAACTCTCCATGCCAATTGTTATTATATGCAACATAAATTAGTATGATACAATGAAAGACCTTAGAACCCTGATATGTTTTATTGTCAATTTGTCAGAAAAGCACGTTCATTCCTAAAAAGAAATATCATTCTACGATGTTAGAGAACTCATGTGTTATTCAAAATGACTGATTTTGCTAAATAAACTAAAGTCTGTGTTATGTACAAATTAATAAAGACAAATCACTGCTAAAAAATATAAGTGGGTTTGGATCATAGCACTTACTGTGTGACTTGGAGCAAGCTGAAAGTCTCTTTCAACTGGTCTTACAAGACTACTCTAAGAAGTCAATGAAACAGTATTTCAGTGCCTCTTCCACATTAAGGATCCCACAAATCTACTTCCCCTATTTGGGTTTCATTTAGTCCTTACAAGAGTCCACCACAGTTCTCACTCACTGCAGATAAAATGATGCCCACACTGCTCAAGGTCCAAAGCTGCACAAAGAATTCAAAGCTCCATTGGCACCAAGACCTTCTGAATTCAATTCTTGGCTCTATGCCCCCTACATTCTGGCATTCTTAACTTGTAAATGTATCCAATCCAACATTATTACAGACTTCAGTATTAAAAATCAGGAGAAAAACACAAAATAACCAAAGGTAAATAAATGCATAAGTAAACCATCCAACTAGTAAAACTTAAAAGAACCATTAAAGATGAGAACAACAAAAATCAGGCAGGAACAAACAAAAAACTTACACTACATTTTTTTAAAGCATGATAAATAGGATAATGTAGTATGCTTACAACTAAATAAAAAAGAGGAAAAAAGATTGAAAAGGGAAAAAACAAACAGTAAAATAAGCTGTTATAGAATTATGCACAAATAATTCATGTCCACTACCTGCATTTCAAGTTTAGTTCTATTTTCTAATGGAAACAAGCAAATATCATAGCAGCCTTTTGCAAATAATTTGGCAAAGTTGTTGAGCTGCTACTGAGTGACAAGAGAAGGTGAATCCAGTCCATCCTGAAGGTAATAAAAAGCCCCAAAAAGATACCAACAGCCAACTGCAGTGAGATGCGTACTGCAGGCCACAGCAGAGAAGGCATCTGGAACACCGGATATAAAGCATAGTCTGCCAAAGCAGGTTCTCAGAGACAGCAGACATTAGAAGATCAATTTCTCAGCTGACAATCTCAGGAAAGACAGAACAGTAACGACATCTGAAGACAAGTGTGAAGCAGGGTGAGGCTAGGAATCTCACACGGCCTGCTATTTCCAGGTTGCAGGCTATGACTGGGAAGAATACAGGAGATAAACTAGGAAGATAGATTACAGCCAACGAAGACTGAAAGAATTTAGGTTGTAATTTGACAGGCGAAACCTTTCCAGAAGATCAAGCTAGTATTTTAGAAAGGCAAATATTTTGAGTTGTTAAAACTCATATATTGAGTCTAAAACAAATTCACAGACCTACGAAGGTAGCAGAAAAATATCTGCATTTATTTTCTAAGTAGTTTATTAGTAAGGCTCATGACACTACTCAATTTAACCCCTTCTTCATCAACCCCTACATGTTAAAAGTAAAATAGGGAAGTAAACCCACTTAAATGCTCCTCAGCTGTCTAATAGAAACCCACAGGTTTTCAAAACAGTTATTTTTAAGTGTAGAGAAAGAAGATACCCCTTGAGGAAATCTATAAATGCATTATTTCTCACCAATGTGGGAAATACATACTAAAATCATGGTGGCACACATGGAAAATGGACCTCAATCACTAATGAGAAGACCTGGGATAGCTGTTAACTCATGGGTCTGGTTCTCAGATTTCAGTGGCCTAAAATAAACAAGAACACACAAATGAATAGGCAAGGAATATGACAAAGATAGGAAGTTTGTTTTCTCCCTCTCTGTTACTTGTCTAGTTTCTACTCACATTGTTTCCATACACAAACTGTGCTTGTTTCCCTGAAGTGATGTGCCCTGAGTTCCTACAAGAAGTATATGCTGCCATTATTATCATCAGTACTACTCCTGTGTGTTCCCCATGAGTCTTTTACAGGCTATCTCTGGATCTAATCATCACATGGATGAATTCACACCATTTTCATATCTTCCATACCTACAAACCCAAATTTACACCTGCAAAACACATAAATGAACTTCAAGAACTTTCTGATGACTTAAAAGTCTCTCAGGAGCTACTGAAAAGCCATAAACAACAAACACCTCCAACCATCCCTAAATTCATGACAAATGTCTGACTTGTATGGAGGCTTCCAAGTGACAACAAATAATACAAAAATAAGTAGATATGAAATACAAGGCTTTAGCATAGATGAGGCCTCAATAGCTGAGGTGATTCAAGGTGCTACAGGCTCTATCAACTTGAGAATATCATTATTAATATCATTATCAATATCATTATCTTCCATACATACGTGAGACTCCATCTCTACGACAAACCACAAACGTAGGTATTATCATCCTATTTTTCATAGGAACAAACAGAGGCTCTGAAAAGTTACATTATACAATCGAGGGTACACACCAAACCAGATCGAGCTCCTTTAAAATGCCATCAAAGATTTTCAAAGTTGTAAGGGGACAGAGAGGCAGAAGAGAGTAGGGAGAGTCATTAAAATGGCACAATGATCTGAGTCAGAAAACTTCTCAAAGGCATGCTTCTCTGGATCCTGAGATGCTCCTCCGCTGCTGTCCTCCAGACACGTTCTGTGTGTAGGGCCTAGTGAAGGGCATGAAAATGGAGGTGTGCTGCACGTGCACAATGCTGCTGAGAGGAAAGGAGACGATGCAACCACCACTAGAGAATCAAGATAGCCGTCACCTCTCCCTACAGTGGCAACTTCTAGAAAGTAGGTGTTAAAGCTGAAAACAGGGCAGTTTTAGTTACAGCAACCAGCAAACCAGACATAACAAAATGGGACTTTGTCACTTCTAGAAATCAGCCCATGAGTAACAGCTGCAGCATTTCCCTGTCTTTCTACCACAGCAATCCAACAGTGTCCTATCCCACAAACAGTACAGCACTGATGCATATCATGTTTAGACTTATCTAGACTCATTTGAATCTCTGGCTTTCTAATTCCATTTGATACTGTTTCTTTTGTCCAATATAACCTTTCCCCCAATGCTTCAGGAAGCCCTGTGAAGGTTTCTGTACCATATGTGCACACAGTTGCCATTTTCCTGATTATAGCTTCTAGTCCCTGTGGTGGTCCTAGGCCTTCTCTCTGATCCTGTTCCATTCCAGGATCCACGCCCGATCTGGCTACTCTGGAGTCACAGCAGGCCAAGTGTTGCTACAGACAACCTGCTCCTAATAAATCACATTATTTTAGATTTGCTTTCTGCCTTTACAGTTTTTCATATTTAAAACTAATTCATAACCCAGTACTCCTCTGGATTTGTAGGGAAAGAGATAAAATCCAGTCTATGAAGCATCACTGAAACAAGAGCTCCCCAGGCTTCTAATAAAAATATTCAAGATTTTTCAGGATTACTCAAGACAGAGGCTACCAAATAGTCTTTTCAGAAACAAAATTTTTTTATCCTTTTAATGGACTCAATAGTTTCTCAGCACTGAAAGAAACAAGAGGTCATCTGTCCCCAGGTCTTTACAATAAGCCAGCTTAAATGACATCAGCCTCCATTAACTGTTTCCTCAGATCTATGTTATCTCGCACCTTTCGGTCTCTGTCTTTTCTACCTTGATTCAACTCTTCTCCAACAAGGAGCAGTTCTTGTCTGTGGGCTCATTTTTTCATGCAGCAACACTCCTAACAGTTGAAACTTCTCATCTCCTACTTTCAGGATCTTCTTTACCATGAAGAGCTTCCTTACCCTTATTTTCATGTGTATACATGCGTGTGTGTGTGCCTGTGTGTGTGTGGTGTACTTTCAGTAGATCTGAGTTTAGAGAGAAAAGTTTATCCTGCAACCTCCACTATTTAAGATACTATATATGTCTGTATTTATCATATAGCTTGATTTGCTGCTTCCCATATATCAACCTCAAAGTTAACTTCCTCTAAACTCTACTTATTAGTTCTAATTCTATTATTTATATGTGTATTTTATACAGTGTATCTAATTTGAAGATCACTATCATGTATTCCTTATCATTTTTTGTCTTCAGATCAACCGTTCAATTCCTTTCAGAATTTCTGACTAGTCATAGAGAGATTTCATTGTTTTAGTTGATGTCTTCACTGGTTTTTCTGTGAGTTTGCCGATGTAACTTTTAAAGTGAGTCTTCAGAACTGAACAGGTATAGGAAATCTGACCAATTAAGAGTGAAAAGGACTGTCACCTCCCTTGTCTGCATGGACTGCTGCTAAAAGCACAATCCAACATCCTCATGCCCTGTCAGAACAGTCCTTTCCCGCTTTGCTCTACCTGGCCTATTTTCACCTTCCCCTGTTTCATATATGCACACTTCTTTAATGGGAAGCTAAATTCAGCACTTTACAAGCCATCTTATTACATTTCATGTCATGCTCAGGCAAAGCAATTAAGATAAAATCAGGGACAAGCACTTTGGATTGCTAGCAGCCCATCGCCCTCTAGACCGAATATGTGGGGGAAAAGGGAACTCCATTCCAGGAAGCTTACTCCAGTAGTTTCATTGCCTCTCCAGAACTGCTGAATAGAGCCATCAACTTGGAAAATCTATTGTCTTTGAGTCTCTGACTCCTTCAAACATTCTTCTTGGCTGACTGAATGTCATTTATCTATGGAATGCCCGTCCTTCACTTTTGAGAAATCAATACCTACACTCAACTTTTGAACAAACCCAACTGTTTCAGACAGTATAATTAGGCTTCTTCACTAGAAGAAAAAAGCATTCCCTTGAATCCTTTACTGGGATATCTATATCTATATATCCGTATCTATACATACATTGATATATACAAGATTTGTGTGGGTTTTGTGGTTTTTCATATGTCCTGGTCAGCTTCCTCAGCCCACTCACAACTCCAGTTGAAAGCTGTGAAACAAACAGCCAGGTAAGGTGCCAAGAATATTAATTAGAGTATTTTCCATCTTTGGCAGTGAAACTCACAGAACCAACCTAAATTCACAACAATAAAAATAACTGTCCCTTCCTTGCTACCTTCAACAAAACCCTAAAGTCAAACATTCTCTTAAGTCTTAACAAGAAAGGGAAAATGATAAAAAAAAAATCTCAAACCTAAGTTCATCCAACAAGAAAAACAGAGCAGTTTGTCCCACAGGAATATTTTCCCTGCTCAGAGTTATATGATGTTGCTCCAAATTGAAGTGTTGTATAAAAGTCTTGAAAGGTCAAATTCAAGTTGGGTACTCAAAGACAAAAATGAGATAATTTTCTGATTAACTCAATTAGCTAGCCTACATAATTAAGGTGCCTATATTTTTCAGATGGCTTTTCTAAAAGTTATTATCTACATTAATCTCCATAATTTTTCCTTTCATTTTAACTGAGAAATGTGTTATTTTGAAAGGAACCTTATGCAAGTAATATCAAAGATTTTCCATGCACTGCTTTGGGGGAGGGGGAAACTTTTCCCACTGCTTTTTAATTTCCCCCACTGTAAGGTCTGAACTTAAGTAGCCTATTAAAGCATTTACTGTATGTGAGAAGGGCACTGGATGAATGATTGTTTCCACATTGCAATAAGGAGTTGATAATAAATCTAAGAAAAAAACTGAATCCATATTAAACAAATGAATCATGTAAAGAGTCAAAAGGATATTTCAACTGCACTGTTACCAATGTGTTGATCTGATTCTATACTTTTGGACGGTAAAATCAACATTGTGAAGCAATGATGAGAGCCATCAATTTCATCAGTTATTAAAATTTTCAGTATAAACTTTAATTTTGGCTGTCTGAGTTGAAACTTCATACAAGTTGACTTGGACAGTTCATTTTCCTTCTTTTGTGCAATGGAAAATAATTTAAAAGCTTGGGCATAAATTTTGTCCCTATTAAAAAAAGAAGGAAAAAAAGAAAATCTGGTAACACCTTTAGAAAAAAAGGATTACAAAAAAAGGAAGAAAAAAAGGATCGTGCAGATGTTAACCTCATTAACTGTCCCTTGGTATCATGGTTATTTATGTAAAATTCTTTGACAGCATGATTACACTATTTTATTATTAGTTGCTGCCAATATGAATGAATATTACAAACAAAATATAAGAAATTCATTTCAGAGCTACAACTAATAATATGAGATATAGACATTTATTAAAAACACTTGTGGAATCTTAAACTTTTTAAATGCCAACTTTAGAAAGGGAGACAGTCCAAGTGCAGCATTTTCTATCCTTGATCTGAACTGCACTGACTTTCTGCTTATATGGTTATTTTTAAAAGATAAATGCAGGACTTTAAACCTCCAGGGATAAATACCATAATTTACAACAGTTATGCAAAAGGCACAAAGTAGGAAGGGTTAAGAAATAGATGGAAGAAAGTGAGACCTGCTTAAAGTAATTTTTAAAGCAGCAGAGAAGATGAAGCTATCTAGGAAATATCTTTAGTATTACTTTTATGTATTCTAGCAATTAAACTGACCCAACTTTTTTAAAGACTTAAAACACTACTATAAAATAATAATACACACACATACGTATATAGGTGAGCATTCACCTGTTACCTGGGATTTTTTTCCCATTTCTATTTATCTGAACTGTACCACCAGAGATTTACAAGCTGTATGACATCAAGGTGAAATAAACAAAACTGAGTGTGAGACCTCTTTCAGTCTCCTCTCTTGAAATCTAACAGCAAAACATTTAATTCTGCGGAGAAGCTACAATGATAAGATGTCAGATATTTAGGATTTGAGTCTCCACTCCCAAAGTCTTTACCTTGTACTCTAATATATGGTGATAAATGTTTCCTTAATTTGCACAGCAGTTTTCAATCACCCTTATAGCAGACCACCTTGAAGGAGCAAGTAAAAAGTTTAGTCATGGTTTCTATTTTTCTATTTAAATTCAATACATTCTAGTCAAATGGACAATAGGTCACTTCAAAAATAGTAGTGTATCAGTCTTGGTTAATAAACAATCCCCACAGTTGATAATGGGCCCTATGTATTCAGCAAGTCCCTGTATACACTCAGCTCATCCACTAACTCTCTTTTCAGGTGGACAGAGTTATATGGGAAGATGAGCTAGAATGAGTCTATAAAAGTCAGCTTCATTCACTGCTTTATTTTTCAGTCAAGTGCTTTAAATGATGTCCAGAAATTCACTTGGAATGTGAGACAGGAGAAAAGACTGACACACAGAGCCTCACTTTATGACCATACAAAAGGGCAACTGACCCTTGCCCAAGTCTTTTCCATGTGAAATGGTTCCTAAAGTTCATCTGCAGAGTGAAAAATTGTGGTGAGGTCGCGTGTGGATGAGTCAAGTAAAAGTGACGATTGGTCACGGGTCTGCCACCCATTGTGGCCAGGTCCCAGTCATGTAAAGTGCTCTGTGGGAAAGTATCAGCCCCCTGAAGAGAGATGCTCAGAAACTTGCAGCTCATTAAACCTCCAGCATTTGCTGCCTCACTTGTCAGGAATCATTCTGCTGAGCGACTGCTCTCCTGAACATTCATAAAACACAGACACAGAGGCAGCAGGGATCTAAATTCAACTGTGATGGAGCTCTGTGCTTCAACCTGGCTCGACACTTCGCTTGTCACCTGACAGAGCTGTTAGCCTCAGTACGCAATTTTTTTTTTCCTCTTGGGCAGCTGAAATAAATAAATGTACCTCTCCACTGCACTTCTGTATCATAAACTCAAACTCTCTGCCTACAGATTCTTATTATACCTAGACATCTCAAGACCAGTGTGAGTGTTACCTTCAGTTAAATATGTGTCTTTGTGTGAGTGTGTATGTGCGCACCTGTACCATGAGTTTTGGAAAGTTTGTCATTCTCATTCCACCTCCAGACTACAAAAATTTTGTTTTTATGTGGTCTAAAGCTCCCCTGGAAGCCTTTCCCACAGCTCTGGTTTCTTTCGAGATGATAAACAGGACTTATTTATCTCCTTTCATGATCTTGACAATTTATAATTATTTTCCACAGACATCTAGTGACTTTCTGTGTCACTTTTTAAACTGGATAGAAGTTTTACACAACATAATTTCTTACTTTTTATTTTTTCCCTCTTCTTTAGAGGAGTGCCGCTACACGTTTCAGCTAGAGCCAAACTGGTCCCTGTGAGATCTTTTATGTCAAATGAGAAACAAGTGGCTTTCCTTGGTGTGTCAGCCCTGGGTTTCAATGCCATTAGAAACCACTCACAATTGCTCACTGTGCTGAGGTTTGATAAATCTCTGGAAACCTCCTGAATAGGATCCCTGTGATTTTTAGTGAGGAATTAGCTCCTTGCCATTGCATTACCAATTAGCTTCCCTGAGCACATTAAATCCTGCTGCTCTGGCTTACAGAATAGCTGAGGCATTGCTGATGAAGCATTAAAAACTTACTTGGAAAGGCAGTGGGGGATGCAGGACGCCGACAGGACCCACCACAGCAGGCAGAGTAGAACGGCGGAGCACTCAGAAAAAAGGGTTTGGAAGGCACTGTGGAGAAAGCATTGATCTCGTTGATTAACCACTTCTTGCAGACAATATTCGAAATTCTAGCTTCCTAGAAGTTATGGAATAAAAAGGACTTCACTTCCTGAGACCTTACTCAGTTATAACTTTTAATGAAAGTCATTTTAAGTACCCATAATTGGCCAAAGTGCTTGCCAAATAATTGCATCAAGATTTGGAAGATATGGTAGAAAGACTCAACCTATCACACACCATGCTTCCTAGTTTATTTTCTGTGTGGTCATAATTACAAATAGTAAATATCTAATATTTCCACAGCACTACTATCCAAGAACAATCTGACAATGGAGGTGTTTGTTCCACCTTGTGTAATATGATACCTACTGGCCACATACAGTAACTAAGCTCTGAGGTGTGCCTAATGTGACTAGATGACTGAATTCTTAGTCCAAATTAATTTTAACTTAAATAGACTCAGGTGACCAGGGATTAAATAGTTTTAAATATTTACTTACCAAAAAAACAATTTTCATGTTACATGCTTACACTAAATCTTTAAAGATATTATATTACTTTAGTGTTTATGTTCAGGTCATTTGACATATACAGCTACTTGGAATCCCAAATTGCTAACAGTTAATTTACTGAGTAGTTGTGTTTCTGATCTTATTTACATGTTTTCAAGTATTTTAGAAACAACATTTTATCTCAAGAAAAACATAAAATTAATCCAAAAGCATTTGTATTTGCCATGTAGTGAGTTACCACATAATTCTGTTCCTCTCATTTTATTTTTATGTTATTTATAAATTTTTAAGAGATATGTATGGAATACTCATGGTTGCTCTTTTAGAAAAGGTACAAAAAAACAGATATTTGGGTGTCCAAAATGTTCTACAAATTTTTTGAAGTTTCATTGTTAGCTTAAGTTCTTCTGCTATTTTGACATAATCCCATCACAGAAATGACAAATCACTTCATTTAAATTCAACATTTTAGGTAAAATTTTGACCTCTATTCTTCAGTAGATGAAAACAGCTATAAAGAATGTCATATATTGTGAATAATAACTGTCCTTTATTGAGAATTCGCTATGTGCCAAGATTTGATTAAGTGCCTCAAATACACCATGTGCTTTAATACAATAGTTTTAACACAATATAAATGTGGGTTGAGATTTCCTAAAGGTGGGCACTTGATTTTATCATTACATACCCAGCAGAGTACCTAGCACATTATAAATAGCCCAATTTTCAGTAACTGAAGAAATTCTCTTATAAACTAAGGAACAGCAAAATTCTCTGATTTTCTTAGGGAAAAAAACAAGGATCAAAAATTAATGCCTAGCAAGGGATGGTGGTGCACACCTGCAATTCCAAGATTTTGAGAGACTGAGGTAGAAGAATCATAAGTTCAAGCCCATCCTAGGCAACTTACTGACTTGGTGAGACTTTGTCTAATAATTTAAAAATGCTTAAAAGGGCTAGAGATGCAGCTCAGCATGAAGGACTCAGGTTCAATCCCCAGTACATAAAAATAAATAAATAACAACAACAAAAATCCAACACACCATAAAATATGGTTATCTACTAAAACTGATGAGTTTGAAATTTAAAACATGAGTTCAAAATAAATATTTTTATTATTCTCCCTTCACATTCAAATGGAAATTTTTTCTTAATAACATTAGGAACAGCTGTTTTGATATGATTATATACCTTTACAAAGAACACGGTAATTTTAGACAAATTTTAATCAACTGAGAAGTATGGACTTGTTTTCATCAATATCTTTCTGTTTTCTTTTTCTTTTTCTTTTTCTTTTTCTTTTTCTTTTTCTTTTTCTTTTTCTTTTTGTACCAGGGATCAAACTCAGTACCTTGCACTACTTCCCAGGCAGGTGCTGTGTTGCTGAGCTATATCCCAGACCGCATCAATTTCTTTAAAGGACGTATCAAAACAAGATGCATGCCCTTAAAATTGCAAACTTACCATAAATGTAGTTTTCTTCCAATAGTACAATGAAAACTTATTATTGTTTTTACTTATTTAATATTTGGATTTCCAAAGAATAAAGTGTCTTGGCACTGTTTTGAAAATAAGGCAACAAAGGTTTGAAAAGAATATTTGAGGAGTTAAAAAGTTCAATAAATTTCTTAAGTTTCATTGCCATAAAAGTTCTAACACTGACTATAAAACCATCATAAAAGTGGTAAATCATTTCATTTGGATTTTACATTTTAAACTACAAGAGCATGGCAATATTTAGGCATATTTATACTTCCATTACTATAGATCAGATACTTTTAAAACTGGAAATACATTTCGAAGCTTAAAAGTTACTCATTGTAACAACTTTTCTCTTGTCTAACGTATTCCCCCCAAAATAAACATTTTACAAATAATTAATTCAGTCATAGTTATTGTACTGTTAGGCTCACTCCTTCCTTTTTCAATTCTTTTGAGGTAGAAGAAAAAAGAAAATTATCTAGTAATGTTGCATTTACATATATAAAATTAAATATTTACCATGTTTGCTAGAAATACCAAAAAAAATTTTGCAAATTGTTGCTCAATACAGAATATAGAAAATAAGACTATATACTATGATACCATTAAAATAATGAAAAATACACATAAATTATAATTTGTCCCATTCTAGTCAAAATGTTTCTCAATTTAGCTCCAGCCCTAACAATGGAAAAATAAAGCATAAAAAAAATCTTTTACTTGAGACAAGTGATCACTTAAATTCATTTGTGGTGAATGTGATTTGAAGCTGATTTTAGTATTAAATCTAACCAGAAAAACAGCTTTAATTGAACAGTCTGTTATACTGCTATAAATTACCCTTTATGATAGCTATAACCAAAAGGACAGTATCACAGTCTGATTACAAAAATATAATCAAAATGTATGACAACAATTCTAGTTTTGGTAAAGAATGAGCTTTTATGCTTTGTGACATGACCAGGCTTGCAGTTCTATTGTGTAGGGTTTCTTCACCTTTTTAAATCATCTCTTGACACACGTATTTACACAGATTAGTCAATTCCCGATTGCTATACATTAATACACCTTGTTTAAACTGATTTATGTGGAAATCGCTGTGAAATTCCAATTAAGTGCTCTTTTTTTTTCCCATGCTCCTACTCTGACATAAGCCAAATGCTAATCCATCTGAACATGTGATTACAAGAGTGCTAAATGGTCAAAGAATCATATAAAATAATATGTATTTAAACTATGTGTTAGACTTTAGCATTTGTAAAGTTTGCATTTTTTTGAAGTAATGAGCAAAAGAGGAAATTCAAGCTTGATGAAAACAAAGTGACAAGGTGACAGATCTATGAAAACATTGTTAACCTTTACAAACTACTTTGAAGAGGTTCTTAAAAAAAAAAAAGCCAGGAGAAAAAGGGCAATTTAATCCTAGATAATATGCATTTTAAACCCCATCAATGTAATGTAGATGTAGTTATTCAGTGATTCACCATGCTAGGAATGACCCACAGTAGGCTTCCTGAACAATAGTTATAATGGTAATATTTAAGAAGTGCTCACTATACTTTACACCATGAATTTAACACATGCTCTTTCACACACTCATTGGCATTCAAGCTCAAAAAGGACTTGTATCTGAAATGTGATTGTGACTACTTTTAGCAAATGTTAAAATTGAGCAAGAAAAGCAATACAGGTTTTAGAATAATCATTTGTTATTAGCCATGAGGGTAAGGGACTTCATGCACAGACTCTGGCCAGTTATTCAAAGCCAGAGCCTGGAACATGGACACGTCTCTCAAGATTTCCATGAGAAGAACAAATGGCCATTCCTACGGAAAAAAATATACATGGGTCAGGTGCTATAGCATGATGTCAGACTCTATTAGTTCAGCATTTCAAGATACTCCATAACCCACCAACAAACATAACTCCCAGTGACTTTGGGAAACTATTGCAAGTTACAAACAAAATTTTTGGAACTAAACCAGACCCTCTCTGAATCCAAAGACCAAAGTAGTACTGATCTGTGATGTTGCAACAAGAGAATACTAAAGATCACTAATATAACCTTGAAATCAATTGTAGGGACTCCCTGCAATGCTATGCAAATTGGGGAGCACGTCATGAAGCATGACAGAAGGTTCCAAGATGTTAAGGCGAAGAGTAAAAAACAAAACCTTTCTGGAAGAAAATAACAGGGAATTAAATAATTTCAAAAGGATTGTTTTAATAACCTCCATCAAGTGCCAGGTACAGGGTCCCAAGGAATCAAGCAATCTAAAATTTTCAACCTGAAAATAATACACAAGTGAATAGATTATCTAGAGTAAGTGCACCCAAATACAAAGTTGGAAAGAATGGCAAACATCTGTTTTGAGTAGTTAGACCTGAGAAATGTTAAATATCTAATGAGGTTTGATTTGCTTTATCACACAATCTAGAAGTAATGCATTTATGTGATCGGCAGGGAAAACAAATTAGATGAATCTATCCATTATCCTTCTATTCATCAGGAAACACAGAAGTCAACATTTTCTGACTCAAGAATATTTTGCAGACAGAAAAACATAGGTCTTAATGTTTTAGCACAGATCAATCATGAGAAAATAAAGTACAATGTCTACTTGCCTGATTCTTTTTTCACTCAACACAAATAATACGTATTGCCTATCAAGTGCCAAGTATTTCACTGTGTGCTAGAACTGCAGATGAAAAACTACAGTTTTCCTCCCTGGAAGACTTGTTTTTTTAATGTTCCTTAACTTACAGAGCTGAATCTACTTTTTTAAAAAATGCAAATTTCTCAGTGGTCCATATTGAATTTTGTTTTGTCAAACCTGACACACTCCACAATAAGATAAAATTTAAGAATTTCATCCTATGCATTTCCCTAATCAGTTCTTGGCCCTGAATACATATTAGAATTACCTGGACAACTTTTCAAAGATAAAGATTCCTGACCCCTACACCAACGGAGTTAAATCAGACTAACTGTGAATGAGTCCCCTATCAGGAATTTTTCTATAACCCCACAGGAGATCATAATGTCAAATCAGAGTAAGATCACTGCAAAAGACATAAAACAATGCCTGCTACCAGCAGGTACTCAATAAATGTTAGCCTTTCCTCTTGTCAGTATTACACAACTTGAGATCAGTTCTAAGGCAACGTGTAAAATGAATCAATGTGATCCAGACTTCTACTGAAGTATAAAAGCAGGTTAAAAGAAAATAATGTTAGGAAGACTTGGTCAAAGGAGATTTTAAGCACAAGAAACACCATAATTTGGACCTCTATTTGGAAAATACTTGGAATGAAAATGGAAAGAAAGCATTCCAGGAAGGAAAGGTCATGGATAAAGGAAAGGAAGTAAAGATGGTGGAGAAGGGTGGACCAGATTAAGGGGACCAGGCTGGCTACTGGAACAAGGTGAATGGGATAAGAGTAAGCAGTGTGGCCAAAAGAGTTAAATGTGGCTAACGGAATGAAGGTCTTACAGGACAAAGTGAGTATTTTCATTTGATCTGAGGTCAAAGGGAATAATTTAGGTTTTCCTGAACAGTTTGAGATATGACAAAGATACTCCTTATAGAAAAATTCGCCTGGCAGTGAAGGTTGAAATGTCATGCAATAAGAAAGGACAAAAGGCAGGGGACCTACTGCAGTAACACTGTGCTGGAACAACAGGTAGCCGTAAGCATTTGTCTGGACACTGTCACCAACATCACGCCGTCAATCCTCACAACATCAATCAGAAGTAAGATCTGGCTTGTGGGTGTTCAGGATCATCATTTCTGCTGCTTCACCCCTGGAGTTTATACAGACAGAACTGAAAAAGATGAGCTAAAACTGAGTGCACGTTCTAAAAACGTCAGAGAAGAGATTATACTATCACACAATCTTACCTACAACTTTCGAAACTCTACCTCTAAAAGCAGTACCCTATTTACCAATACATTGCTTATGGTAAAATAATGGAAAGAAGTCTTTCATGTCTTTTCCTGTTCCTTATCAATGGGTGTGTGAAGTGTGTGCTTGAAAGTCAACTGCTGACTTTAACCATCTGTTCCTATTTTTTTTTAAACAGGGCCTCACTCTGTAGCCTAGCCTGGCCTCAAACTTACACATACTTTCTAATAAAACCAATCATTAGTTTCTCTCATAAGTGATTCTCACTTGGAATCCTGTAAAGTTGCATTAAGTCTCTGTTTCCTTATTTCAAAATGTGAGCATCAAGAGGAAGTAGAGGTTTAATGAGTTATGTGAATTTGCTTAGGGTTATACAATTAGTAATAAAGAGAGTTTAGGCTTGAATGTAGACTTTAAAAATTACAGAAATGATACTAAAACCATCTCAGAAAACTATACAGTACCTTAAAATTTACCCAAATTGCCATTTGTGCTTTGGAGAAAGCACTGGTAAATTTTTATTACAAAGAACCAGAACATAAGTAGGCTTTGTGAGCCAAGAAGTCTTTATTACAACTATTCAATCTGTAATGCAAAGCACCTATAGAAAATACGTAAACAAATAGGTGTGATCTTGTTCTGTCTTGAAGAATCAGGCTTTTTGTTTCAGACCCAACATGACTACAGAACTCAATACAACTCAGTTTAATCCAGCCTCAGATTAGGTTATTAAAAATCTGCCAGTATTCATGGTTTTATTCTCTTAACATACATAAATTTTCTCAAAGAATAATTTACTGATTCCATGTATTTTAATTTAGAAGCATTCGAGATTTAAAGTTTGAAAGAATAAGAAATGTGGAGACTTCTCAAGACAATTTGTAGAAATGTACCTATGATATATTCTATTTCTGATGATCATTTACAATTAATAAGATTAAGGTTGTATAACACGATGCCTGAACATGTGAAAGAAAAATGAAAAACCTAGTTCAACCCTGGAATATTTATAAACAAGATGACAAATATTTAACTTGAACTTTCTTTCCTTTTCCTAGTTCTGAAAGAAAAGTCTAAAAACCTTACAGAGGCTTTCTGATCTTTGTCTTCAGAGAGAATTTTAGTGCCTCAAATTTACTGTTCATACAACTTACAAAAATATGACTCTAAAATATTCACAACTAATAGCTGGCTGACAAAATGAATAATGCTATTAAAAATGAAGTCAGTTATGGTAACTTTGTATAAAGTAATGAATCACTTAGCATTGCCAAGTTAAGTATTCACTGGAGGCTAAAAAGAATGAAAAGGAGAGATTTAATTTAAAATGGAAACATTACTGAAAGTGAAATAAAACATTTTGGAATAAAATATACAAGAGTCTGGTAAGCATGTTATGTGCTACGGCAAAAATCCAATTTCTTACTAAAAGAGTGTAAAATAGAAATATGATCTAATGAAGTCTTAAATGAGGATTCTAACAAGCATTCCTAGATAAAAATCATATTGTTTCATTCTACAATCTGACTTTTTACTCCTGGCAGACTCCAGGTGCGCTTGAATGAAAATTTAGCAATTTAAACTGATTTAAAAGTTGTGTGCTTTCATTGTAAATAAAAAAAAAATCACTGAAAGTAAAAGAAAACTTTAAGGGTGGCAAATCAAATTCCCTCAAAAGAAGTAAGATGGATTCTAAAGTTATAGGCAATAGCAACAGAAATATGGTGGTAGAAAGTATATTGACTGAGGAGTAAGTGAAATATTGACCTACCAACCCTAACATAAAAACGCATTGGTTTAAATATTTTAAATATAGTAACATTTCACTTCTGTGAAAATTTTCATACCTGAAGAATCTCAAAGTATTTTATGAAGTTATTAAATAGAAAAATTGTGTAAGCTCCTTCACTTTCAATTTCTATCACTGCTTAGCAACAAATTTAACCATGAAATATTCTGACACAGGGAAAAAAAAAACTTTTACCAGGCATGGTCTATAATCCCAGCACTTGGGAGGCTGAGGCAGGAGGATCACTTCGAGTTCAAGACTAGCCTGGGCTACATAGTGAACTCAAGGCCAGCCTGAACTACACAGTGAGACCCTGTCTCAAAAAAAATTTTTTTTTCTGAGGGACACAAGACAGGAAGAAGGTGGCCCACTCAAAGAGAAAAAGAGACCAATGAACAGCTTAATTTCAGCATCTGCACCACAATGATAGAAAACAAATATAAAGTACTGGGGGTGCAGCTCAGTGGTAGAGCACTTGTCGAGTATATGCAAGAAGGTGCTAGATTACCTCCACAGAACCACACACACACACACACACACACACACACACACAGATAAAATCACCTTTGGTAATTCCTTTAAATTGCCCTTTGCATACATCATTATCATGCAGTGTAACCCTGAACCTAGTCAATCTTAATGTTCAACTTCTAATGTGACTAAACATGCATTTCTAGGGTTTTGAACTACTGTACCTCTTAAAACCTCAAATCCCAAAGGTGAATAAAAAATCCTAAAATATTCCTATTTGACTGTTGGATTACTCCTGTTTTATTATTCAACTCAATAGCTTCAATACAAATTACCAGATTGATATTCACTTATTAGAGCAAAGTAGAGAAGTATGTGTTGGAGGTAGGGATGGACAGGTACTAAAGCTGGAGGCAAACTGAATGCAGGTACATTGCTTCTCCGCTATACGGTAGTTCCAGCTCAGACATTATTATGTAAGAAGTGTGCTAATTCAGTCCGCACCAAAAATGAAGGGCGTGCCCATCAGTTCTGTATTTCTACTGACTACAAGAATTTCTTCTCCTTGAACTCAGAGGTGTCAATTAACTTATGGATCACATAGTAATTTCTTCACTGAATGATTTATGTAGAAGTTAATAATACAAGTTAATGTCGTGGTTCAGAGTTTAAATTCACCCGGAAAGTCTCAAGTCTTCAGAGGTGGGGCTCTAGGGCATAAATGAATTGTGGGTGCTAACATGCTGGAGGAGATGGGTGACTGGGTCCGTGACTGGAAGGGTGTATTCTGTCGCCAGTCCCTTCCTCTTTCTCTGCTCCTCTCTGCTCTGTTTCCCAGGTGCCATGGGGTGAGCAGATTTCTGCTGCCATCTTTCTGCCTTGGAGCCAGCCAAGCATAGACTGAAACCTCTGAAACCAGGAATCAAAACAAACCTTCCTCTTTAAGTTTTGCTTTTGTTACTATTATTTGTTGTTGTTTTGATGGTAGTGAATTTTTGTGGGGGAGGGGTTGGTTTTTTGTTTTTGCTTTTTTGTGGCGGGGGTTACTGGGGATTGAATCCAAGTCCTTTCCACTGAGCCACAGTCCCAATCCTTTTTTGTTTTCATTTTACTTTTGAGACAAAGTCTTGCTAAGTCACTCAGACTAGGCTCAAACTTGCAATCCTCCTGTCTCCCAGAGCACTGGGGATTACAAATGTGTGCCACCATATCCAGCCACCTTAAACTGTTTGTGTCAGACATTCTATCTCTTCAACAGAAAGGTGAGTAACAGTTACCTACAAAGACATATTGTATATAAATATATTAAGAACATGAGTCTAGGGGTGGCTATAAATTCCACTAAAGGATGGTTGGGATGATGCCCAGACCCAGGAACTGCTCAAATAGATCATCACATCATTGTCCTGTTCTGAATCCCCAACTCTCACTGTTCTGATTCTGGGTCAGCATCAGCAACATTGATTCTGAGGTTTTAATTTGCCAGAACAAATCTATAGCATTATTAGCAACAAAACTGACAAACTCTAGCTTCAATCAGATCAAAAAGTCTTCAATTTGCCTGGAACCACCATGAACACAGATTCACTTCCTTCCTCCCCCAAAGGCTTAACATGTATGAGAAGCTATTTTGTTTCACACTTTCAATGTATCTCAGTAAAGAGGAAAAAACTACCATTTTGAACATAAAATATAAGTGCACATAGTTTCAGACAGACTCAAGAATTAATAGCTAAACAGTGCATGGAACTCAGAGGTAGGCAAGAAACCAGAAGATACATCAAGTAGTAATGGCAGGAAAAAACTCTACCTTGGTGATAGAAAAAATACTATAGATCTTCCATTTCTGTAGTACAAGTTCAATATTCTTGGTAAAAAGACTTTTTAAAAAAGAGCATATCACTCACTTATCCAGAATGAATATTTACTTTCCAATCCTTTTGCATAGAGCAAAAGTAGGTTTAGTACACAAATTATTTTAATGTCAAATATTTTCTAAGATATTTTAAATACCACGTTATTAAAAAGCAAAACTTTCTGTTCCACTTTATTTTGAAGAAAGGTGATAGAATAAACCATCAACTATAAAATTCATGGCCTTTTCTTAACCAAGACAAATTTAATTTTCTTATCTTTTTACATTTCAAGGTCCTCTTTTATATACAAAGACATGAATGTCTTACACAATATATATCTTGTATATCTTACACAACTGTGTATCTTACACAATATTTTCCAACTAATGACAATAATGAACTTCTGGGGGAGGATCTCCAATAATTAGAAGTTTATTCACAAAATCTCTTGGTTCCCATTAATAAACTATTATAGGTCCAAGACTTTAAAAAAACAGTGAAGTTGAATCTATTCATTACCTGCTATGGTACTACACATACCCCTCTGGAGCCTTCGGTAATGCTCTTTGATTGTTTTAAGCTTTTCACATACTCTGTATAAAAACAATCTGATAACATATAGCTTAGAGTGCTCCTTTTCTTGCTCTACATACGGCCACTTTCCAATTATCAGGGATGAAGCACTGACAGCTATACTTATATCTCTCAGGTAAAGATGTGTTACTCTTTAACTGTTACTACTTTTCACATCTTACAAGTCAATTTGTTTGCTTATATGCTGAAATATAAAATCACAACCTGATTATGGATATTAAAAATGTAATTAGTCATCCCACTATCCCTCATTAGTTTTGAATAGAGAAAGACTAATCTAAGGTAGAAAACTAAAGATTTGGCACATTTTTTTTCCTGCTTTTCCAAGTCCACAGATAATTTAAAGTGGTCCTTGACAGCAAAACAAAACTGACAAGTGCAACAATTTTTTTATTGAAGAAGAAAAAAACTAGAGTTCTTTCTGTTAGTTACCTTGCTGGCCTATTCTGAAGTTTCAAAAGCTAACACTTCTGAAAATAATTGGTAACCTATAAAGAACATAGAATGTAAGCTTTCCGAGGACAGGGAGTCATATTTTGTTCAGTGATTAAGCCAATGGTCTAGACCAGAGCCTGACACATTAAAGGGCCTCAGTAAGCATCTGCTGAGTGAATTAAATAGGTGGTGTCTTTAAGAGCAGGTGACCAAAACAATGAAGCCAAAATGCATGTGGTGGGATAAACCCCCTACATTTGAAATGGGTCTATATTTCACCAATGCATTTAAAAATAACTCTGAGGTTTTCTCATGCAACACTTAGGCTGTTGTACTCAACTTAAGGTTGAGAATAAAGTGGGTAGTCAGTACACTAACAGTTTTTAAAATCACATTTTATGACCCCCTTGTAAGTTCCTAAGGATCTGAATTGGTTGTTTATTGTTATTCTGAAAGAAATATTATTAGTGTTTGAAAACAGTAACTTTTCTATATTGTTTATACTCTCTACAGACATCTATCACTATTTCAGCTTCACCTAATTTCCGGGCGATAGCTAAAACTGTCAATCAATACCCATTATAAGTTCCTAACTCTACACTGAATAAAGGAACTCCCACATTAACTAGTAAAGCAAGAACCTGTCATTAAATAAAACCGGGATAATATTCAGAAAATCGCATTCTTTGGTAAATTAGAAAAATAAATGTATGTAAATTCTGATTTTTAACAGCGTATTTATGAGAACGAATTTACAGGGTTTTTTCCTTTTCCAATGTTTTTTTCCTTTCAAAAATTACACACACTCTTCACAAAAATGCTTTCTGAAATAAAGGGCTATTTGTCAAATGAAAATCTAAGAGTATATAACATCTTCAATTAAAACTGAATAAAATACTTGGTAAAGTACTTTCACTACATTAGAATACTCTGAAAGAAAATACAAAGTCCTACATTTTCTTATTCAAAAAAATCACTTTTGTATTTGCACACTTTAATAAGTATACAAAGAATGAATATGTTCTTTAAAAAATTTTTAAAAACTGCAATTTTTAAAACCTTTACCCATTAATTACAATATTTTGAAGGAAATAAGTATATGGAATTAATTTTAGGGTTACTGAACTATCTGCCTTTGATTCCTATACGTTTAATGAATAAAATGTGCAGAGGTTTAAAATAAGTGATCTTTCATTGCTGTGACGCTAATATGAACAATTTAAGAATTCTTGAAAAGTAACTTCTATGAGCAGTGTCAAGCCACCAAGTTATGCAAATACCAAACTTTCTTCAAAATGTTATTTTTATGAGACGTACTAATTCTTGTCTATGTGAGCGTATTTTACACACTTCTAATTTTCCTAATACTTCAAAAAGAAGAGTGGCCTGCTACTAAGGCACATAACCCTTGCCTTCGATGTATACGCTCCTCTCCCACGGTGCAAAAAGGCTTCCTACCATTTAGGTTTTACACTATGTGAATGAGACCGATGTTCATATAATTATATTCGTTCCATTCTGTTAGTAACCATTTCAAGCTGAAAGACCACGACAGGTTCTAAACATGTTAAATTCTATAAAGCCATTAGCAATAAATTTGATCCGGCCGTTTGCTGGGACAATGGAAACTGCTGAAAAAGCGTCTATTAGTCATTCTAGACAAACCCATTGGGATTAAAAGAATGAGTTAAGACCGTCTAAGGACGAAGCACACCCTCTCCCCTAAAAAAATTAATCCAGCTGAATTTCAGTTTCTGAGACTAAGAGAATGTTCCCTTTTACCAGCGTTAATTTCGACAAGCCCTCCATAAACTTTACCTAATATTTGCCTCAACTGTCCTCCTCTTTCCAATCCTAGTTACGTGACATGTAGAAATTAAAATAAATGCTCCTTTCGGTAAACGTCCGTGGACTGATGAACTTCATACTCCAGCTGCCAGCTCAGCAGTTTGGGTCAGCTCGGCACCGAGCAGGAGCGGGCTTCGGTTGCTGTGCGCCTTACGCGGTCCGGAAGGAGAGCGGAGACGCCCTGCACTGGGCCGCTCTCCCCGCGCCGGTCTCCCTCGCGCGCCTCCCGCCCGGCCCAACCGTCGCCGCGGCGCGTGCAGCTGCCCCGAGGCCGGCGTCGCGCGGTCCCACGGGGCAGGAGCGAGCGGCCGGTGCCAGTCGCTGAGCGCGGAGACGCCGGGAAACCCGTCCAGGCAGCTGGGGCCCCAGCGCCCTTTTGGCCGGGGCGCCCTCAGAGGTCCCCATTAAGGCCAAAACATCAAGGCAGCCCCACCACTTTTTGAGAACTAACTAAATAAATAAATAGTGACCGAAAGGAAACTGCAAGACGGGGTGGAGCGAAGCAGAATCGCGCAAAGTAGCGGCTCCCTCTCGGCCCCGCTGCGCCACCTCCTCCGAAGCTCGACGCGCTCGCCCGGCCACCTCGGGCCCCGACGCGCAGGGCGGGCTCACCTGGGGCCGACGGCCGGAAGGCGCAGTCCCGCTCCCCCGCAGCGCGACCCGGCAGCCTCGCGCCGTGCGCCGCGGGGCCGAACACTTGGAACGCCCAGCGCGTGGCGTAGGGCGGCCCGGCCGGGCTGCCGCGCTCGGCCGCGGGGCACAGCTTGAGGGGCACCGGGCTGGCGGGCAGGGCCCGGGGCTGCGCGCCCGCGGCGAGGGCGGCGGCGGGGCCGTGCGGCGGGGGCGGCGGCAGCCCGTGCGCCGGGGCGCTGCCCGCCCGCAGCAAGTTGTCGATCAGGAAACTCTTGCCCAGGCTGCCGAAGCCCGGCGCGGCCGGCAGGTTGAGCAGCGCGGAGGAGGCCACCACGTCCCAGTAGGCGCCGGCGTGGGCCGCCACGGCGCTGGGGAGCATGGTGCGCGCCCGCCGCTCGCCCGCGCCGCGCCCCGACCCGACCCGACCCGACCCGACCCGGAGCCCGAGCCGCCGCCGCCGAGGACGCCGCGGCGTGGGCCGCTATTACTTCTTTGCGTCGGGCGGTCTTTTAAGGGCCGGGAGGAGGGAGCGGGAGCAGGGGCGCCGTGCGCGCCCGGGAGCCGCGGCGCAGGCTCTGGGCCGCTCGGGGTTCTTTTCCAGAAGGACGGAAGGTGTGTCCGGCCCATCTATTCATGTCACCCGGCCCGCAAAGTGACGGACGCGGCCAACAATAAGGGCCACCCGAGGGGAGTCGGCGCTGTGGCGAGGGGAGGGGGCTCTGGCGGGAAGAGGTGGGCGTGGAGGCCACGTGAAACCGGCGCGCTCGGCCCGGGAGGCGGGTGAGCCGCGGCCGTCGCGCTGGAGCCCACGGCCCGGGCGGGCGCGAGGTCGGCGGACGCCGCGTACCCCGCGTCGGGCAGCCCTGGCGCCTTGGGTGTCGCTTGAGGAACTAAGTGTCCAGCCCAGGGGACTTGAACAGACTCGCCCTTCATCAGGGAAAGTCGACCACGATACTAAGACTTGGGGTTGCACCGCTGAAAAGTTTTTTAAAGAGTGGAATATTGGCGTGTTATACGAGGCTCCTGTATTTTAAGGGACGAGATACGTGTCTTTCTTAGGAGATCTCAAGAAATTTCTGTTTTCA
>RJWT010010520.1:0-24107 GCA_004365215.1 Cuniculus paca
GGCAGAAAACACCAAAAGCAACAAGAGCAAAGAGGAAAGACAAGCCTTTTTCTGTCGCTTATATTGTATCCAGTCTACCTGGATTAGGGCAATGCCAATCCAATCAGCAGACGGATCCAGCAATCACCCAACCTTGATCTCAGCACCCTTAAACTCAGCATTGTACCACAAATTAATCTCTAGATTCAGCCACCTGTGAAAAAATCCCTATGACCACCACATGAGGCTTTGGGGGAACATCTAGACACAAACCATTACAACATACTAGAGAAGAACAGAGAGAAAATTTGATACTCAAATAGAGAACAAATAGTTCCTAACACATAATCAAAGACTAAGATATCCACTGAAGGAAACTTAAATTGTGTTATTCAACTGAGATTACTGAGATGAAAGCGAAATCTTTGCTTCTTTCGCCTCCTCAAATAGCTTGCTGTTTAAAAGGGAAATTGTGAGGTCAATGTGCTTAGGTTCAATCTACTGACCTCCAGCTCATCTGTAACATGGTCTGAGTAAATTATATCACTTTTAAAGCCACAGTTTCCTTATTAAATCAACAGAGATTATATTAATATCTATATCAAGGGGCTCAGGAATAAGATAGCCCTTGAAATACAGGTTGTGTTCAATTCATGGTCATCATTAACTGTCCCATTACAATGTGCTAAGCTCATGGTGGAGGGGCACTAAAATCATATAGGGTGGTTTGAGAGGTACCCCAAAGAGGGTGGCATGACCCAGATATAGAAGAAAATTTTGAAATTGATAAGGTGGAAGTGGCTTTGAGGG
Source organism: Cuniculus paca (assembly GCA_004365215.1). Lineage (NCBI taxonomy): Eukaryota > Metazoa > Chordata > Mammalia > Rodentia > Cuniculidae > Cuniculus > Cuniculus paca. Next base: position 790 of record RJWT010010520.1, read on the forward strand.
CATTTTATTAAATATTAGACAAACTGGGAGAACTGGTAACCATGAGGACTGCTGATAGGTGGAACCAGATCATACAAAACCATGTGTTCCAGAAGATTCTGATTTTATACTGTATTGAATGATTTGAAGCATGAGATGAGAAATGTGAGGCTTACCTCAGAGCTGATATCACATATCGTTTGATATTTGGAAAAGATATCCAGGTAGGATGTAGAGCAATATTTTCTAAATGATGAATCTTAATCTAAATCAATGTAATATATTCTGACCACAATATTTTTAAATAAATGGAATGGTATAGCTTATATAAAATTAAATCATGTGTACTTAAATATCATTTTTTGAAATTTCATTTCAGCCTATATTACAAGCTTTGTTGTGTGTGTTAATGGTTCATAAAAATGTACATTTATTTTTTAATATAGATCACAGTGACTAGAAAAAAGACTGGATTAGAGAGAAGTGTGTGGTGATAAAGATGATAGTAGGAAAACCCTGGCTGTGTTGGAATCTGAAAAGGATTTTGTCTGTATTTTTGTTTACTTGAATTAAAGAAAATGTTATACTTGAAGTTTTTTTTAATCAATAGTCCAACATTGATTTTAAAGTGCTTCAATTCGCAACTCTATTCCACATCAATCAATATTTCCCAAGACATGAAACCTCAGTCCACATCTACATGTGCTTTTCCTCTTTGGTGTTTACACAGTCATTGTTCCCACATACCTAACAAACTCAGATAGCACACATGGGAAGGATAAGCCTCAGGTTCTGGTTCCTCCATCTATACTGCTAACTTTGTGACCTCGAGCACCATGTTACAGCCTCCCTGGCATTTCACAAAGGAAATTGTGCGGTATGGCCTGCTTGGGTTATGCAACTTTAGTAGTATATAATTTAGTAGTATATAATAAATTTAATGGTATATAATTTAGTAGTACATAACTTTAGTAGTATGTAATTATATTGTTTATGAATGCAGACCTTCCTGAGATTTGGATTCAGGACTCAGATTATTTGTGTTGCTTATCTATGGCATCCATTGGGCTAGGTCACAATTACTATGCAGCATAGAAAAAAATTACAATTATAATAATCATATGTCCCAACAAGAATGCCCAGTCAATCCTCTCATCTCTGCTTCAAATACAACTTTCCACATAATGTGTATTTTAATGTCTCTTTACAACTTTGTTGGGTAATAGCTTTCTTAAGAAAGGGAAAATTCATTAGTCACTTGTTATTGGACTACTGCTCTCAGCCAATACTATTTAAAAGACAAAATATATGTAAATACTGGAAAAAACTGTCATTTTAATATAATATAGCAATGTACATAAGAAATATTTAAATATACATCAATAAATTTAAAAACATATGTGTATTTAGCAAAATCAATACTTGCAAAGTTGTTATAAAATGTGTACTTATATATACTAGCAATAGAGGATTAGAAAATAAAAATATTTCAATGACATTTTTAATAAGTAATTAAAATATCAGATACCAAAGACTCAATCTACAAAAATACATCCAATCTCTCTGTATAGAACAAATTAAAACTTTTATGATAATCTGAAATTTTAAAAACAATGAGTTATGCCATATTTATTAACTGAAAAGTGAAATTTTTAAAGAAACAACTCTGCAAAAAAATTATAAACCCTGAAAATTGATCTATAGGTTCAATAGAATCCCATGCAGAAATTCATCAAATGTGTCTCTGTATGCATTTATATACTAATTCTAAATTTAGGTGGAAGTGTGAAGAACATAGAAGAACCAAAAAACAAATTTAGAGCACTGACAATAACACACATCATGTCTTATAAAATTTTAATAATTAAGAATAGAATTGCTTTGACATAAAGTCAGGAAAAAATGGAAAAGACAGAATATAGTCAGAAACAAACCATACATGCATAGTCACCTGATTTACATAGTTACTCTGTAATGAATGTAGTGGGCATAAATATGCATATCAAACAAAACTCTCAATCCAGGTAATAGTGACACAAATCATGATAAAAGAAGACAAAAATAGAATAGAAAACTGGGGAAAAGTCTTACAATTACACCTTATGAATAAAGTGTATCTAAAATGTTCAACGAATACATACAAATAAATGTTCAACCTCTTTAGTTGTCTTAAAGAAAGACTGCACTGTGTGAAACAAAAAAGGTGAGAAAGACGTTAGAGATGGCCATGGGAAAGACAGATTCAGCTCAACCTCATAGAAACAATAAGAGGAAGAGCCTAAAGCCCCAAGTATGCTAGTGGAAAAAAACTGAGGACATTGGTGGGGAAGGATTAGGCTATATGTATTTCCTGACTAATACTTATGAAAATTAAGTTTCTACTGTCCCATAGTCATCTTAGAGTCCACTTTTCTTAATGATTACACTTCAGAGGAAAGGCTCCTAGGTTCTTGAGAAACACATCTCTTACTTCTAAAACTGGCAAGAGATGAAAGAAAGCTCCAAGAAAGAGTTTGTTTGCCCTGTAATAAGGAAGAAACCTGTCTAAAATTTAACCAAACTGAAGAGAACTTTAAGATTATCTTGATCAGTGTCAAATGTTCACCATTCTTTAATTATTACTATTATTATTTCACTTTAAAACTGCTGATAAAATTCTGAAATCAGTAGGAGAAATCTGAGTGAAATAAAATGTTAGAAAGTGCCAACACAACATTTACTCCATGTAGGTGTGTGTCTTTAAAGAAATGAATAAATAGCTGGATAAAAAGTTATTGGTGATTATACTGCAAAGCTACTGTGATAAAATCATGGTACTGGAATCAAAACAGACTGGAAGATCAACGGAATAGGTTAGAAGATACAACCACAACCACAAACACACTCGGCTGCCTTATCTTTCACAAAGGGGCCAAACATGTTCACTGAAAAGAAAGATAGCCTCTTTAATAAATGGAAAAATCGGCTTTCCATATGCAGTAAACTAAAACTAGACCCAAGCCTATCGCCATACATTAAACTAAAGTCAAATATATATATACACTTAAGATAGCTAAGATAATTGTACTACTAATTCTATTAGTTCTTGGAACAAAACAGTTAACATTTATAGGTTTAGATCAATTTTTTAGGTCTGTATCTGGTAATCTGAGTAAGTCTTTTGAAGATAACTATACAAAATAACAACCTTTGTTATGTTCCTACCACCTGGTTTTGAAAGTCTATATTGTTATTGCTTTGAACTCTGTTATTATTATTTATTTGTCCTTTTTTCATGTTTTTCTTGTGTGTTGTTTTGTTATTCTGCCTAACACAGAAAGGATAGATATACATGTATAGGCTTATACATGCCAAGAACTACTCCTAAAGAGTTTACAAAGACTGATTTAATTGAAGGTGATGGTATGAACAGCTACTGTAAAGAAAATGAGACATTATGGTAACCATTGCTGACTTATTATCATCATGTTTTGAAGTCCAATTATGCTTTTATTCTTTGATTTGACTAGTTTTAGTCAGTTCTCTATTATTTGATTGCAATATATGAGAAGGCAATATATGAGAAGGTATGGACAGCTATCTTGAAGAAAACATGAGACATTATGGTAGCTATTGGTGATACCACTGTCTGGTTTGAAAGCCTGTAATGCTTTCATTCTTTTGTTTTGATTGTTGTTATGCTATTCTGTTTTGTTTGAAATTATTGTGTGTGAGGTATGAACAACTATTTTGAAGAAAACAAGAGACACGATGGTAGATTTCCTGTTGTCTTCTTTTGAAGTTTGCATTGCTTGCATTGTTCTGGTCTGATCTGCTTTGTTCTGTTCTACTCTGTTTTGTTTTGTTTTGTTTTGTTTTGTTTTGTTTTGTTTTGTTCTGTTTTGTTCTCTTTAAATAGGAAAAGGCTACCAGTGAATTTGGATGCACATGTCAATACAAAGATTTCAGGATAGAAACAAAGTATCATAAATGAGTGAGCTGGTGAATCCATTATTCTAGACAATAAGACCAAGACAAACCCCATCACAATCACAAGCTTCAAATAAAAATACTAAGCTACTGTGATTAGAAAACAAACAAAAAAACAAAACCAGCATGATACTGGAACAAAATCAGACATGTGGATCAAAAGAACAGAAAAGAACAAAGGATCTAGATACAACTCCAGGCACATGCAGGTACCTGGTCTTTTCAAAGGGGCCAAAAACACACACTAAGGGGAAAAAAAATTTTTTTTAATGAATGGTGCTAGAAAAACTGGCTATCTACATGCAAAAGATTGAATCTAGTCTCATTTATCTCATCATGTACTAAATTAAAATCAAAATGCATCAAGATCTAAATGTTAAAATAAAAACACTTAACCTGCAGAAAGACAAACTAGATAAAACTCTTGAAGACATAGGAGCAAGCAAGAACTTTCCTAACAGAACTTCATCTGCACAAGAAGTAACACCAAGAATCAACAATGGGATTGTAACAAATTTAAAAGGTTCAGTGTAACAAAAGAAACAGCCAACAGAGTAAAGAGATAACCTAAAGAGTGCTAAAACAATTTTGCTACCTATTCATTGGTCACAGGACTACTATCTAAAGTGTATAAAGAGGTTATTTTTCTTCCTCTGAACATGTTTGGCCCCTTTGTTAAAGATAAGGTGCTGACTGTATTTGGAGCTGTTTCAACACCTTCTAATCAGTTCCATTGATCCTCAGGTATGTTTTTGCTGTTGTTGTTGTCGTTGTTGTTGTTGATGTTGTTGTTGGCAGTACTATGCTGTCTTTATCACGGTAGCTTTGTAGTATAATTTCAAGTCAGGAATTGTGATGCTCCTGCCTTGCCTTTGTTGCCGAGAATTGTTTTTCCTATTCTAGGTTTCTTCTGAATCCAAATGAATTTTAGGAATGTTTTCTTTAGTTCTGTGAATTATGTTAATGGTATTCTGACTGGTATTGCATTAAATCTGTATAACAATTTTGGATGTATCAGCATTTTCACTGTTAGTTCTTCCTACCCATAAACAAGAGATAACTTTCCATTTTCTGATATCCACTTGATCTCCTTTTTCAGAGTATTGTAATTTTTAATGTATAGATCTTTTACTTCCTTTATTAGATTGATTCCTAAGTATTTCATTTTTTTGGAGGCTATTGTGAAAGGTATGGTTTCCATAATTTCTCACTCAGAGAGTTTGTTACTTGTGTACAGGAAGGCTATTGACTTTTGAGGGTTGACTTTGTATCCAGCTACACTACGGAATTTGGTTATTAATCTATGAGTCTTTTGGTGGAGTTTTTGTTGACTTCTATGTAGAGTATCATATCATCTGCAAATAATGATAATTTATCTTCTTCCTTTCCTATCATTATCCCTTTTATTTTTTTTCTTGTCTAATTGCTCTGGCTAATATTTACAGAATGATATTGAATAGGAGTGATGATAGTAGACACCTTCATCTTTTTCCTGATTTTGGAGTGAAAACTTTCAGTTTTTGTCCATTCAGTATGATGTTGGCCATTGGTTTTTTGTACATGGCTCTTATCATATTAATACCATTGATTCCAATTTTCTGTAGGATTTTTATCATGAATGGGTACTGGAGTTTGTCAAATGCTTTTTCTGCATTCACTGAGATGATCATGTGATTTTTGTCTTTGGCTCTTTTGATATGGTGTATTACATTTATTGATTTACATATATTAAAGCATCCTGCATCTTTGGGATGGATTCTACTTGGTAATAGTATATAATCTTCTTGAAGATTTGCTAATTTCTGTTTGCCAGCATCTTATTGAAGAATTTGCATGTATGTTCAGTAAGAAGATTGTCCTGTAGTTTTCTTTTTTGGTTGAGTCCTTCTCTGGTTTTGGTATCAAGAATGATTTTGGGAGGACTGCTTCCCTTTCAATTTCATTAAAGGTATACAGCATTAGTGGCATTACACTGTCCCTAAATTTCTTGTAGAATTCAGCAGTGAATCCATCAGGAGCTAGGATTTTTTTGTTGTTGTTGGTAAGTTATAAATTACATTTTAATTTCACCGACTGGTATTTGGTTATTTAGAAGTTATAAAGAGTTCAAATATTAGATTCAGCAAAGTAAATGACCCAATTAAAAAATGATCAACTGAAGTCAAAAGATACTTCTCATAAGAAGAAATGCAAATGGCCAATAAATATACGAAGAAATGATCAACATTTCTGGCCATTTGAGATATACAAATTAAAACAACACTGAAATTTCATCTTATTCCATAAAGAATAACTATCATCAAGAAATCAAATATTGACAAATACTGGAGTGGCTGAAAGAATAAAGAAACCCTTGTAAATTGTTGGTGGGAATATAAACTACCATAACCATTATGAAAGTCAGTATGGAGATGCTGCAAAAAGCTAAAAATAGAATTTCCATTCTACCCAGCTATTTTCCCCTTCTAGGTATCTTCCTGAAAGAGTTAAAGACATCTTATTACAGTGATGTATGCTGACTCATTCATAATAGCTAAAACTTGCAAGTGGCCTAGATGTTCATCAACAGAGAAATGGATTAAGAAAAGAGGTATCAATATACAATAGAGTAATACTTTGCTGTAAAGAAGGATAAACTTGAGTCATTTGTAGGAAAATGAATGCACTTTGAGATCATAATGTTACGTGAAATAAATCAAACACACAAGCTTAAATATTGCATGATTTCTCTCATATGTAAAACCAAAAATATAAATAAAGAGCAAAATAAAAGATAGAAAATAGGGAGGCAGATCTTTTGCAAGAAAAAAAGCGGGGGGGACAAGAGATGGAAGGAGAGGGTTGGAGGGGAAAGGAAGAGGATAAAAAAAGAATTAAAATGTGTTTTCACAGGTACCAACTCCCTAAAAGGAATGTAGTCATTATGTACTACAAGCATTTACAAATAAAAGATTAAAAAAGAAATGTTCACCAAATGTGAATATTCCCCATATAAAATGTACTCCAAGTGCAGAGCTAAAGGAAGGTAATGATTTAGCTAGGATTGCCAGTTCAGACCTTGAGATGCACCTCCATTTGAATTATTATCAATTTGGAGTAATCAAAACATGCACACATAAAAGGAACATCAGAAATTGATATCTTATTTATTAAAAATAAGAAAAAGTACCCCCATCCTCTTCTTCTTGCACATCACTTCAATACTTCCAAAGTATACACTGGGTCATGAACAGGTTTGGTAATGTATAACATTAATTTAAAACATTAATTTTAAAAAGAGATGGCTTTATTCCCATATTAGTAAAGGAATAGTCCTTTAAGATGTTATATTACTTAGCAAAGATTATGCAACAAGGTTAAAGACACGAATTTGAACCTATAACTGATTCCAAACCAGTGTTTGGTCTTTGCAAATATAAGAAAAAGTCTCCAGTGCTGTTTTGCCGGGGGCATCTGCAAGCAAAATGAGGAAATGCTCAATATCCACTGTTATGCTATAGCTTAAAATAAACTGGGAAAATTCAATAAGCACAAACTCTGGCAAGTTATTTGCTTCTAATTTTAGAATGCCTACCATAAAACAACAGTAACAACAAAAGTGACTGCTGTCATCACCCTCACTGTTGGAGGGATGGCTCCACATTTGTAAAACAAGGAAATGTGATGATTATTCAAGGACTGTGCCTTTTTATGCACAAATTGCCTGCCTGCTTCTGATAAAAATGAGCTGACAGCCTTTGGCTGTTTTCACATAAATTCAGTACCAGAATGTCCCTAGTTAACAACAGACCTCCCTACTTTTAGCCCTATGCATTTTTTCCTGTGTAGAAATAGAAATTCTTTTTTTTTCTTTAATTTTTTTTATTTTAAAGAAAATAGGACAAAACAAAACAAAACAGAATGAAAAAAGCAAAAGAAAACAGTATAGAGTCAAACATAATATAGCATTTCAAAAGAGAACACTGCAAGCTATACAGGTTTTCAAAACATAACAACAGGAGATTAACAATGGTTACCCTAGTATCTCTTGCTTTTAAGACTCAGCAATTTCTACCCATTTTTTGGAGCTCTCATACTTTTCTAGCTTCGTTTTTCTTTTCTGATATTGCTTACATACAGAAACTTGAACAAATTATGAGGGTAAATTTTCACAAATTGTAAACACTTCTACCTCTTTGTACAAAAGCAGAACAAGAACAGAAAATTAACAGTAACTGAAAGTCCTTCTTTAAGTCCATTTCTGTCATGATCTCTCATCCTCATTAAAATAAACTACTGTCCTGAATTCTTTCACTGCAGATTAATTTTAGCTAGTTATGAATTTCATATAAATGGAATCATGCACCATGTACTCTCTTGTAACTCATTTTATTTTATAACATGTTATATTTAGATAATTCATTTATTTACATTACTCTGTTATGTTTCCTTATAGGACTATACCACAATTTATCTATCCACTTTATGTTGGTAAATGTATGAGTTATTGCAGTGGTTCACCTACTCTGATTTAACTTACTATGAAAATGCATATGTTTTTCCGCATTGTCTCCCTAGTGTAAGAAACTGAAAGACTCAATAAGATACAAAATTCCCAATAAATATGGAGAAAAGGTTCTGAAGTAAAATGGTGCTTTTATTCTTTCATTTGATTGTTTAAATCCCTTTCCTACTATTTGATTGCAATATGTGAGAAGATTAGGAGCAGCTCTTTTGAAAAATGGGACATTACGGTAGCCATTGCTGGTTTCTTGTTGTCTGACTTGAAGGCCTGTAATGCTCTTTTGTTTTATCTGGTTTTATATTACTTTGTTTTGTTTGAGTCTATTGTCTGTCAATGTATGAACAACCATTTTGAAGAAAGCAAGAGACACTAGGGTAACCACTGTTAATCTCCTGTTGTTATGTTTTGAAAACCTATATAGCTTGCAGTGTTCTGTTCTGAAATGCTATATTATGTTTGACTCTATTCTGTTTTCTTTTGCTTTGTTTTGTCTTGTTTTGTTTTGTTCTATTCTCTTTAAAATAAAAAAAATGCATGTGTTTTCAGGGTACATATACACACAGGTTACACAGGTCCTTGTGTATATGCACAGGATTGGAATTGCTGGGTCATAGTTATATGAATGGTCACCTTTAGTAAATACTTTAAAATACTTTCCTAATGTACAAGTGATCAATGGCATAGGATGACTGGAATTGCACTTGTTGTTTTTCATACTTTGTTTACTTGTTAAAATAAAGTTTAACTTTTCTTTACTACTACTTTTGGAGCAATAGTGAAATCTCCCTATAGTTCTAAATTTAACCTGGATGACTGACAAATATAGTCTTCACATTCCTTTCAGCTTGATTAAACTTTAGACAGCTTTCTTCCTCACTATAAGCCATAGTAATCTATTTTCTTGGAGCATTTCTGCCTCTTGAGAATGTACGTCAACTTCTCATTTCTTCTCAGTTTTGCAACCCAGAAATTGGTTTCTCAAGAACCTGAAAGCCATTCCTCTGAAGTGTAATCATCAAGAAAGATAGCCTCCACAGTCTCAATGAAAGAGTGGAGCCTAACTTCCCTAAGTACCAATTAGACTGAGCATCCTCCTCCTCTAAGTCCTCAATTCTTTTCCACTCAATGCTTTGGACTCTTGAACCTATTGTTTCCATGAAGCTGAGCTCTCTATCTCTTGCCTATGGTAACAGTCTTGAATAATGTCATCCTTTCCTTTTGAGTCCATTCAATAGATTTTTCTTTGACATGTGAAAGGGAAGAGCACATATTTGTATAGATTTATTGAACACTTAGAAATTATTTTGTTAATTGACTTTTTTCCAATTTTTGTATGTACTTTGTTATGATTTGTATTTTGCTCCCACTCTTGCTCAATTTTAAGTCCTTTGTCTACGAGTGTATTTTTTCCAAAGCATTGTGAAGAGATAACTTCCTTTTATATAATACAGTGTAGCCTTTTATTTGCCTCTGGTTGTAAGGTCCCTCTAAGGAAATGGGAAACTGCTGAACCTCAAGGGACTTAGTAAGTTTGTCCCTACCATACTGTACAAGGGGTACAAGTTGAGTCTTTGATGTTCTGTAGAGCTAATTTCTAGTTTTTCATTTCTCATGTGTCATGAGATTATTCTTGGTTCCAAATATTAAATTGTTATGAAGTCTCCATTTGGCAACCAATGCAACCAGATCACAGTTACTGTTAATTGTGCAATCCTTGATTTATAAGTCTATGAGTCTTAGATGAGTGGCTTGGAGCCAAATATCTATCTGTTAATCATTTTTTTTTGGTAGGAAAACTGCTTGGTTTTGTTCTGAGCCATGGCGCCCAAGAATAATTAAAACATGTTATTTATTTTAGTGCATGAATCCAGATTCAATTAAGCTTCCTCATATAGATGTCATTAATTATGGACTAAGATCTTTTACCTAAAATTTTGTACAAAAGTTAAAAATATAGAAAGTCACCATATAAAAAAGCAATGCAAATGTGGTATCCAGGGCTTAGAAGGGAATAGATTTAATACAGAACACATAATTTAGAGGATTATTTTTTAATATTCACTCAAAAAAGTCAAATGCAGAAGAATGCAGGAGATACGTCCATGCACTAGAGACTCAAAGAATCCAGTCGATGGCCTGGATCCCATGGCAATGTACTATAGGAGTACAGCTGAAGACCTAGAGCCCATTGCAATATCCTCCATGAGTCCAACTGGAGGCCTGCAGACCATGACAATGTCTCATGCAAGTCTGTATCAGGGATCTGCACTATAAAGGCCCAAAGTTCAGTGGAAGCTAGAAAGTCTGCACCAGAGGGATGAAGGATCTGTGCCAGCAGGTTGAGGGATCTGCACTGGATCCAGGAAGCAACCGTCAAGGTAAGGACTACAGCTCCCCTGAAGAGAACCACAGCCATCCTTAGTGACAGCAAGGACCCATGTTCCTCTGATGATGAGCTCATATTAGGAGAGCCAGCATGTAAAGCTTCTCCAGGAGGATCAACAGTGCACCATTTTCCCCTCCAGTCCCCCTTTTCTGCTGTTGGCAACAATCCTCAGGTGGGCCATCCACACCCAGCACCACAATGATTCAGTTCAGCTGGGTGTTATAAGTTGCTTAATAGTTAATTCAGCACAATTATTATTTGACTTACAGTAACAAGAAATAGAAATCAGAACTTCACTAAAATATTATTTCTTACCTATCAAACTGGCAAAAATTCAAATTATTAACAAGTACAACTCACTCTGTTGGTGAAACAGGGAAAAAAACAATATTCCTACATTACTGGTGCTAATAAATGAAACAATTCCTAGGCAATAGAAATCGGCAAAAAAGAAAAGTGCATTTGCTTTTTGACACAGTTATCCTACTTCTAAAATTTTTATTTTGATGTTTCCTATCTGCAATAGATAAATAATGCTAGTAGTGAAATATTGGAATTAAGCAAAAAAAATCACCCTCAGAATGGTTTGAGTAAATCATGATTTATCTACACAATGGAATGCACACATGGTGGGGAAAAGAAGGGGAGAATCAAATCTATGAGTGGTACTGAAATAGAAAGAACAGAATTTCAAACTCATCATTTGACTGTTAGAATGCGATTGTTAATTCACAAAGTGATCATCTATAGAAAACAAAACAAGTACCTAAAGGTTGTTTAGGAATAAGATGGTCATACTGTTTCAAATTAACTATTTAGACTCCTTCTTATAATAATAACCATATTTATAAAAAACATAACAAAATTATTATGGAAACACCTGGAGAGAAACGACCATAATTAAGTGAGCACTTGAGCATTGCCAGCAATCCAACAATCTGGAATCTCATTACATGCTGATGAATGTGATGTGAAATTGTAACATTTATTAATAATGTTTTGGGGAGAAAATGAGAATATTTGACTATGGCTCACATATTAGGTAAGATAATGAAGTGAGCATTAAATTTTCTGGATATGCCAATGCTGTTGTGGCTATGTAGAAAAGTGGCACACTTCTTATAAGATACATACTGAAGTATCTTGGGATGGTTTATCATGCTATACTCAATTAGCATTCAAATGATTCTGATACATGTTATAGTCACCAGCAGTGACTTCAGATAAAGGAAATCTAGGAATTCTCTGTGCTTTTGATTTTCAACTTTACTATAGTTTTGAAACTTTCTAATTCAATGGGCAAAAGGGAAGTATAGGTTTAACCCAACTTGTAAAATATAAATTTCATGTTCAAAGATAGTTGCAGCATTGTTTTTAGTAACAAACAAAAATTTTAAAAGCTTAAACTGTGTTTCCCTGAAAAGAAGACCTAGCCAGAAAATAATAAACCTTGAAAACAAGAGATCAAAAATGTTAGCTCCAATCAATTTATCTTAGTCTTTTCTTCCATCACTTTCTCTTGTAGTGTGGCTATTCTGTAAGGCAGGTAAGGCCAAGATAGACTGGCTGGGGCTGACATATTTGATCTCTAATATTCAAGGCTGACTATTTTCCAGCTAGGTCTTTTATAGAGGAAAGAGGAAATATACCTCAACAGTGTAATAATTGAATGAATTAGGTCATATCTATATGATGACATATATAATCACTAAAATATTAAATATATATAAATATATGATAGAAGAAAATGTCATATATGAAAAAGAGAGGAAGAAAGGGAAAGAAAGAAAGAAAGAAAGAAAGAAAGAAAGAAAGAAAGAAAGAAAGAAAGAAAACCATTTTTGTTACAAAATACAGTTTCTGGAAAAATATACAAGAATCTATTAGCAGTTAATTCTCCTGGAGAATGATACAGGAGTAGGGTAGAATTAATTTTCACATTTCATATTTCATTAACATCATACTATATTTACCAGGAACATATTACCACTTTTATGCTAAAAATATCTTTGCTCCTTGCCACCTAAAAAGTGTAAGGTGTCAACTATATAAAATTCATGAAATAGTAAAGCAAGATCTATTGCTTAGCAGTAGTTTCATTACACTGATGCAGGCACTCTTCGGCATCTGGCCAAGATCTGTTGTATCAAGGCTACATGTATGATACAAGTGGTACAAGTTGATGTAAGTAGATGTATAATAATGAGCCATGATTTTGATCCAGACCTAATGTCTGGCTAGGATCAAAGTCATAAGTATATTGCATGTCTAGATCATGAAGTTTTTTGAAAATCTCAAGGGAAGGCATTGGTTTCAACTTTATCAATTATTGAAAGATCTTGTGAACTGTAAATCAGAGTAAATATGTGTATTATCTTTATTTCCAACTACTTTTAATATAACCAGGTACAGTGGCACACACCTGTAATCCCAGCACTTGGGAGGCTGAGGCAGGAGGATCATTGCAAGTTTGAAGCCAGCCTTGGCTACAAAGTGAGTTCAAGGCCAGTCTGAACTGCATAGTGAAACTCTGTCTCAAAAAGACAAAAATAATATTCTTAGTATAAACTTGATTTCAGACCAGTTATATTTTCCACTATTGACAAATTGCGAAAATGAATTCAGAAAGGTTAGAGAACTTGTCTGAGATAGTGTTCATGATGATGATGTCAACTTTCTCCTCAGTGCTTTTGGCTACCACTAACTGTATCAACAAGTAAGGCTATGAGAGATCTTTTTATCATAGAGAACCCAGGAAATATGGGAAAGATTATACTTCTTATCTTAATTTAAAGGAAATTTGGTGTTCCCTTTGAAGTTGGTTTTTTATTTAGTTTAACATTATTATATGCTCAAATGAAGCAATCAACTTTCATCATTTTCTAAGACCTTATGGGGGCATGTTTGTAGTCACTCATAGTCACTTTTAAGAATTGGTATTTATTTAATTTATGTAAGAAATTAAGTATCACAAGAATTATAAACATCATAGATTTGATGATATTTTTATTTGTATATAGATAAAATCCAGTAGATCATAAAAGTTTAAACAAACAAAATAAGGTGTCCAAGACATTTTGTACCATGAGCATGAGTCAATAGCATGAGTTAAGCCAAAGACAGCTAGTAAGCTCTGAAAGAGAACTGTGAGGACTATAATCAGTATGTTACCTCTGACATTTGCAAACACCCTTTAGAATCAAAAAACTGTTTTAAAACCTTTTAATGTCATTTTATGAAGTTAGCTTGCCCTTTAAATGTCTTTTCATTCCTCCTGAGAATTAAATCAGTTTCAGAGAGGACCCATTTTTGATTATTTGAACAGCTGTTGAAGGGTAAAAAAAAGGGGGGGTTCTTAACCTGCTCATAACAGCCTATTGTCACTGTGACTGCCAGCCTTTCAACTTTTCTGCTTTCACTCTCTTCATGATTCATGAAAGTAGTGATGACTTCCTTCTCTTACTCAAGTCCCTGCTTGAGAATTGAATGGAACTGGGGAGAGAAGCAGATGCAGATTTTGAGTATTTGAGAGATCCATTATTTCATCAATCCCTGACATACAAGATGCTTATCAACTAGATCATGGGGGCACCTCCTTCCTCTTAAAATAAATTTACAGGCATAGGATCCTTCTGGTGAACACATGAAAGTGCAAAGCCCCACATGAGTGTCAGAAGGACTAAGCAGAAGCCAGAGGTAAGTGGAGTAAAGGTTGGATATCTTAACTACTGTGACTCAAACTGAGATGAACAGACACAAACAGGTAGGAGGTGTATAGATGAGGCATACCATGGTCTACATCAATGCACACAGAATGCCATGTTGTGAACTGTTTACATATGTGTGCATCTGCCCTTCCCAGGTTAGTACTGATGAAAATTAAGGCTTAATTGGAATCTAATCTAGGACTTGCAGAATCGAACTCCCTGAAGTGACCCACCTCCAGAATAAAAAACTCTTTATTTGTGGTATTGTAGTCTCCTAGTCACATTGCTTCTTCTCTGTCTAGGTACTTTATATGGAAATTTCTTGTAAAAGCACCCCAGGGCATATACACAACTCAAAGTCAGTCCTCCCATCCAAGGAAAAGTTATTGGAGAGAGAGAAATTTACATATTACAGAGAAAATCCAAGCCTCCTACATACACTAATCACATGGTCATTTTGAGGTACCCACAAGGTGAAACTGCAGACAAGAACATGAGTGCCAGATAGTTTATATCACAGGTGATCCCAGAAACCAGGTGTGAGGAACAGTGAGACTGAGACAGGACCACAATGATGAAACTCAACAAAGAATGTGGCATGTGAAAGTTACCATTGTAGACAAGTAGAACTCCATTCTACTGTGGCACATGACACAGAATTGTTACCCTGAAGGACATGAGTCTGAAACATTTACACATGGACACACAACTCACTATGGGTGGTAGTTGTCCCTGGAGGCATTATCTACCCTGTATTTTCATGCTGGTCTGGAATGGACTTGGAATGCCACAGCAGGTTTTAGAATTTGAGAAAATGAACTGTAGAGAGATGTGGCAAGCAATTGAGGCAAGCCATTTGTAGTAATATAAGGAGTCAACACCAGAGTAGCACCTAAAATTCAAAGGGAGTCTCAGAACATGACATACAAACAAAAATGTTATAGTGATTCATGAAAGAACCAATTGATCACACAAAGATTCTGAGATATTCAAGGAAAAATTATAGCACAAAAAAGAAAGGCTGAAATGGTAAAAAATAACTGATCCTAGGAAAATTAGAAATGTTCAAGAAAGGAAACTTTTAAATTATTCTAATAAATATTTTCAGAAATAATGAAAAGCTGTTTCTTCCATAAACAAAAAGTGGGCATCTGGTAAAAGGAAACAAACAAACAATAAAAAAATTTTTAAAAAACAGACTCAGGAAAGTAGCTGTTTGTAAAAACAAAATTCCATGACTAAGCCTAGTAAAATATTAGACAGTTCTGTATACCAAAACAAAATGAAAAAAAAAAGTTTCCTTGAGCTAAAATGACTACATATTTTTCAGGGTAACTGAAAAATTTTCAGGGTAACTCAAATGGCTAGTGAAATCCATGGGGTATGGTCTTCACAATAAAATAATTCAGGCAATTTCAGAAGTCCCAGAGCAAAGAAAAAACTTCCAGGTTTGAAGAAAGAATAAAAACAACATTAAACTGCCCAGTGACATGAATATTAAAAGAAAATGCAGCACTGTTTTTAAATTTATAACTCTTATTAAATATCGAAATAACAATCTAGACAAACTACTAAACAGCTATTGCTCAAAATTCTTTCAAGGCATGCAGGCCACCATACAATGTAAAAGTCAGGTAGTCCACATGTAGCAATTCAACTTGACCTGACCGCAGCTATCTGGAATCTTAACTGCCACAATTGTACCTGAGTAAAGTTGGTCAATTTTTCCCACTGTTTTCCACATGTTATAGACACAGCAGCATACCATTGGGGTGGTATGAAGAACTTCATGATCTTGACCCTGGTGCCATTGACACCAGAAATGTGCCTGCTGTCCTTGATATTAGCTGCAAAAATGACTAGGAAGAATATAAGATTCACCCAACAGGCCCTGCAGGAGGAATTCAGGTGACTGGGCCCTTCCCTTCATTGTGGGACCCAGCATTGAACAAACATCAGCCATACAGTAGGACCCTAAGACACACACAATGGGTAGTTGAGAATAGTAGGATTGAAAAGGCCAAAATATTAACCCAAGAGGTGAAAATGACAAAACAAAAAGGCAAAATGCAGCCTCAAATGTCCAGTCCATCAGGAACAAGTACAGGAGACATCAAAATAAAGGACATTAGAAGTCATACACCTGAAATTTCTGAAAAGATAGCAAGTGAAATAAAGAAACAAATCCATGAGGCTATAGAGGAATCAGATTAGAAATAATCTCTCAGGTAAAGAAAGAAATGACAACCTTAATAAATGAGTGGCTCCGCATAGCTAGAGGCGACATAGATAAAAAAGTACAGGAGCATACTTGTTAGGGAAAAAATTCAAGAGGAATAGCTGACAATCATAAATATATATGCACCAAAGTCAGGAGCACACAACTATATAAGACAAATACTAGTACACATAAAAAACCAAGCATGCAATACCACAATTGTCACAGGGGATCTTAATACCCCATTGTCACAAAAAGATA
The DNA here is from genome assembly GCA_004365215.1 of Cuniculus paca. Taxonomy (NCBI): domain Eukaryota; kingdom Metazoa; phylum Chordata; class Mammalia; order Rodentia; family Cuniculidae; genus Cuniculus; species Cuniculus paca. The sequence continues at coordinate 17,814 of RJWT010010520.1, forward strand.
GATCAACTAGACAAAAAGACAGCAAAGAAATAACAGAACTGAATCAAACCTGAGAACAAATGGACTTAGTAGACATTTACAGAGTGTTCCACCCAACCATATCAGAATACATACTCTTCTCAGCTGCACATGGGACATTCTCTAAAATAGACCATATATCAGCCCATAGAACATGCTTAAGTAAATGCAAAGGGATTGAAATTATCCCATGCATATTATCTGACCATAGTGCACTGAAATTGGAAATTAATGGCAAAAGAAACTGTAAAACCTACACAAACACATGGAAATTAAATAACAACGCTTTGAACAACCAATGAGTTACAGATGAAATTAAAGAAGAAATTAAACAATACCTACAATTCATTGAAAATGCAGATACAACATACTGAAACCTGTGGGATGCAATGAAAGCAACCCTAAGAGGGAAATATATAGCAATGAATTGTCACATTGGGAAAACAGAATGAGCACAAATGAACAATCTAATGCCACACCTCAAACTTCTAGAAAAAGAAGAGAAAATTAAGCCCAAAGCTCATAGAAGTAAGGAAATTATAAAGATCAGAGCAGAAATTAATGCAATTGAGACTAAGAAAACAATACAAAGAATTAATTAACCAAAGACTTGGTTCTTTGAAAAAATAAACAAAATTGATAAAACTCTAGCCAACCTAATCAAGAAAAGGAAAGAAAAAATGCAAATTCATGCAATAAGGAATGAAAAGGGTGAAATTACTACAGATCCTATGGAAATTCAGAAGATCATGAATTCCTATTTCAAAAATCTTTACTCACATAGGGTTGAAAACACAGAGGAAATGGACAGATTCCTAGAAATGTATGAATTACCAAGGCTGAATCAAGAAGATATAACAATTTTGAATAACCCAGTATCAGCTACTGAAATTGAAAATGTGATTAAAAGCTTACCAACGAATAAAAGCACAGGTCCTGATGGATTCACGGCTGAATTCTATAAGAAATTTAGAGATTTAATGCCAATACTCCTCAAACTCTTCAATGAAATTGAAAGGGAAGCAATTCTGTTTATTTCATTCCTGGAGGCAAGTATTACTCTGATACCAAAACTAGAGAAAGACCCAACCAAAAAGGAAAACTATAGGCCAATCTCCCTAATGAATATTGATGCAAAGATTCTCAATAAAATACTGGCAAATAGAATGCAGAAAATCATCAAGAAGATTATATATCATCATCACGTGTGATTTATCCCAGGAATGTAGGGATGGTTTAACATACGCAAATCAATAAATGTGATATACCACATCAACAGAACCAAAGACAGAAATCACATGATCATCTCAATAGCCACAGAAAAAGCTTTTGATAAAGTCCAACACTTGTTCATGATTAAAAAAAATTCAGAATACATGGTATCTACCTCAATCTGATAAAAAGTCGTCTATGACAAACCAACAGCCAACATTACAGTAAATGGACAGAAACTCAAAGATTTCACTCTAAAAATCAGGAACAAGATAAGGATGCCTACTATCACCACTCCTATTCAGTATAGTGGTGGAAACATTAGCCAGAGAAATTAGAAAAGAGAGAGAAATTAAAGGAATAAGGATAGGAAAGGAAGAAGGTAAATTACCACTATTTGCAGATGACATGATACTCTACATAGATGACCCCAAAAACACCATCAAAAGACTACTAGAGTTAATAAGCAAATTCAGCAGTATAGCTGGATATAGTCAACACTCAAAAATCAATAGCATTCCTGTACACAAACAACAAACTCACTGAGAGAGTAATTATGGAAATAACACCTTTCACAATAGCATCCAAATAAATGAATTACTTAGGAATAAACCTAATAAATGATGTAAAAGACTTATACATTGAAAACTATAGTACTCTACAAAAGGAGATTGAAGAGAATGTCAGAAAATGGAAATATATCCATTGCTCTTGGTTAGGCCATATTCCCAAAACTGTTATACAGATTTTATGCTATCCTGATCAAAATACAATTAGCATACCTTACAGAGCTAGAGAAAATATTTCTAAAATTCATTTGGTAACAGAAGAGACCTAGAATAGCAAAGGCAATCCTGGACAGCAAAGGCAAGGCAGGAGGCATCATGATCCCTCACTTGAAATTATACCACAAAGTTACAGTGATAAAATCAGCATGGTACTGGTAAAAAAACAGACCTGAGGATCAATGGAACACATTAGAAAATGCAGATGCAACTTGAAAGACACTCAGCAACTTTATATTTGACAAAGTGGCTAAACATACTCTCTGGAAGAAAGGTAACCTCTTTAATAAATGGTACTGGAAAAATTGACTTTCCACAAGCTGAAGACTGAAACTCCACCTGTATCTATCACCATGCACTAAGCTAAAGTCAAAATGGATTAAAGATCTAAATATTAAAATAGAAAAACTAAATCTACTGGAAGACAAGGTAGGTAGAAATCTTGAAACATAGGGGTAGGCAAAGAGTTCGTGAACAAAATGCAAACCACATGGGAAGTACTTCAAAGAATCAACAATTGGAGGGCCAGGGATTTAGCTCATCCACTCAAGCATTTGCCTGATAAGCTTGAGGTCATGAGCTTGATCCCTGGTACAAAAAAAAAAAAATCAACAACTGGGATCTTGTCTTATTAAAAAGTTTTTGCACTTCAAAAAAAATCACCAGCAGAGTGAAAAGAAAACCCACAGAATGGGAAAGAACTTTAGCTAGCTGTTCCTCAGACAAAGGACTTATATCTAAAACATATAAAGAATTGAAAAACATCAGGCCCCCCAAATTCAAAGACCCAATCCAAAAATGACCATCTGAGATGAACACGCATTTCTCAGATGAAGAAATAAAAATGGCAAATAAATACATGAAGAAATGTTCAACATCACTGATCATTTGAGAAATGAAATTAAAACAATACTGACATTCCATCTCACTCCAGAAATAATGGCTGCCATCAAGAAATCAACTTAATAACAAATGTTGGCGGGGCTGCGGTGAAAAAGGAACACTTCCCCACTGTTGGTGGGAGTGTAGACTGGTGCAACCACTGTGGAAATCAGTGTGGAGATTCCTCAAAAATTTAGGATTGGAAGTCTCATTCAATTCAGCTATTCCCTTTCTAGGTATTTTCCAGAAAAATTGAAAATGTCATGCCACAGCGATATGTGCACTCATGTTTATAGCAGCACAATTTGTAACAGCTAAATCTTGGAAACAACCCAAATGCCCATCAACTACAGAATATATTAAAAAGATGTGGTATATTTATACAATGAAATATTGCTCAGCTATAAAGAAGGATAATCTTGAGACTTTCATAGGTAACAGAAGCATCTTGAGACCATACTCCTAAGTGAAATAAATCAAACTCACATTTATAAAAATCATATTGTCTCCCTAGTGTAAAAAAATCATAAAAATAGAAAACTGAAAAAGTAATAAGATCCAAAATGTAAAATAGATATTGTAATAATGAAAGGGAAAGAAAGTGCTCAAAAAGAAAGAACAACTGGGATAGGGGAAAGGAGAAAAGAAGGGAAAAGATTATATATATGTAGGTACACACATATATAACTGTATGTATATATATGTATGCAAGATAGAAAACTACACTACTAATCTGTTAGTTCATCAAAAAGAACAATTTGTGCTGTCATTGTTTGATTGTTTGATCATTTTTTATGCCTAGATCTTGTAACCTGAACAACTACTTCTAAGATAACAATATGCAATATATTAACTAGTGTTAATATCCTACCATTTTTTTAAAATTTTGTATCATTCTATCCTTTTTCCTGTTTTGTTTTTTAAAATAAAGAAATGTGAGAAAAAAGGAACAACAATACCAGATAGTACCTTAAAAAATTCAAATAAACAAAATAAGAATGCATTGAATTGTACCACTCAGTTGTTACTAGAGAAACAGATTTAATGTAAGATACACAAATGCATAAGAAATTGCAAGGTAGGCTTACAGTGGATGCTCGCAGTCAGTTGTGGGAAAGTGCAAAAGGGCTGTCTGTACACTGAAGATCTAAAAGATCTAGCTGAAGGCACAGAGCTCAGTGCAGCGTCCCTGTGAGTCTGTATCAGGAGGCCAAAGGGTCTGTGCTGCAGGCTGAAAGGTCTGTGCTGGAAGCCAGGAGATGGCATCCAAGGTAAAGATGAAGACTGGAATAAGAACAACCATTTTGAAGAAAGCAAGAGACACTAGGGTAACCATTGTTAATCTCCTGTTGTTATGTTTTGAAAACCTGTATAGCTTGCAGTGTTCTGCTTTGAAATGCTATATTGTGTTTGACTCTAAAAAAAAAAAGACTGGAGCATTTTCAAAGAAGCAGAAGTGATTCTTTGTTTCCCCTTTGTGTCATTCAGGTGGCAACTTAATGGTTGGGACCACTCACAACCAGTAAATTCCAGCAAATTGTCAATAAATTCCTTTGGTCACACCTGAACTATACCAACCCAATTTAGTTGGGCATTTCTTACTCATGTTGATACAATCAGTTAACTATCACATGGATCTTTACATGTAAATGTTTAGAAAGCAGAAATTAATTAAAAGTTATCAATTGTGAGACCAATCATTGGTTTCAAAATTAGTAATAGTTACATAATCAGGACTCTGTAAATACTATTTGAGGGAATTACAATTGTAAAAATGAACCAGTGAAATATAAAGACTGACATTATATATTAAGAGAACAATCTAAGTATTACAACATTTGACATATAAAAGCTAGATAAGAAAAAAACAAAAGAACAAAATTAACTAGGTAAAAGAATGAAAAGAAATAAAAACTAAAATTGTCTAAATTTTATATTTAAATTAATACATAATAATTGTCTATACTTATAGGGTAACTGTGATGCCTTTATGTATATATACAATATATTTCCACAGATCTATAAAATGTGTAAAAATTAGAGTAGTCAGCATATTTATCACCTAAAACATTTATCATTTCTTTTGATGACAGCATTCAAAATTGTTTCTAACATATTTGTTAAAGTAGTAAATCAAGCAATATAAATATGAGTATATATGTTTTCTAACCATAAAGGTAATTAGCAGAAGAACTTGAATAATGGTACAATTACCACATGCAAGTATAGAGATAGTAAACAGATGTACAAAGAAAAATGCCCTTAAACTCCTTATCATTTCATTATAGAATAATCAGTGCTATCTAAAGTTGACAACTCGGAGTCAGCATCAGCATGGTCTTTGGGGAGGGAGAACTAGACCTGTCCCTCCTGAAACAGCCCCATGCTCCAGTCTCTGCCTGGACCGGGACCTCTAGAACCAAATCTCTTCCTGTGGGCCCACACTGGCAGAGGAGACAGTTAGATCCCAGTTCCTTCAGGCTCGTGGACTGGCAAACAAAAGTGTCACCCTCTCCCCCAAAGAACTGACAGAATCAGAGAAACACAGGTTTTAGTGATAGTTATTAAAGTGAAATGCAATTAAAAGCCTATGGTGCTTTGGTGTTTCTTTTTTTTTTTTATTTTAAAGAGACTAGAACAAAACAAAACAAAACAGAACAAAATAAAGCAAAAGAAAACAGAATAGAGTCAAACACAATACAGCATTTCAAAACAGAACACAGAAAGCTACACAGGTCTTCAAAACATAACAACAGAAGATAAACTATGGTTACCCCAGTGTCTCTTGCTTTCCTCAAAATGGTTGTTCTTACATTTACAGACAATAAACTCAAACAAAACAAAGTAGCATAAAACCAGATAAAAACAAAAGAGTACTACAGGCCATCAAGTTGGCCAAAAAGAAACCAGCGATGGCTACCGTAGTGTCCAATTTTTCAAAAGAGCTGCTCCATTCTTCTCACATATTGCAATCAAATTGTAGGAAAGGGACTTAAACCAATCAAATCAAAGAATAAAAGCACAGTTGGACTTCAGAATCTTTTTCCATATTTATCGGGAATTTTGTATCTTATTGAGTCTTTCAGTTTCTTACACTAGGGAGACAATGAAGTGTTTACACATGTGGGTTTGGTTTATTTCACTTATGAGTATGGTCTCAGGTCGCATCCATTTACCTATAAAAGCCTCAATGTGATCATTTTTTTTTATTTTAAAGAAAATAGGACAAAACAAAACAAAACAGAATGAAAAAAGCAAAAGAAAACAGAATAGAGTCAAACATAATATAGCATTTCAAAGCAGAACACTGCAAGCTATACAGGTTTTCAAAACATAACAACAGGAGATTAACAATGGTTACCCTAGTGTCTCTTGCTTTCTTCAAAATGGTTGTTCT
>RJWT010010521.1:0-24098 GCA_004365215.1 Cuniculus paca
TTCTTTATGCTTAGTATTTCTTTTATTATGGTTTTCATTTGTTCTTTTACCTGGGATGGAATTTCTGTTCTAATTTCTCTTATAGCTTCATGAAGTTGTTTCTTCACTTCAGTTGACATCACTTCAGTCATTTCAGGTGTGCAATTCTCGATCTCCTCCGTGTTTACCTCTTGTGGACTTGTGTTGCTTGGGTTGGACCCCAGAGATTGCCCTCTCCCTCTTTGTCTTGGCATATTCCTGATTTCTTCCACACACCTGAGTAGTGTGGTCCCAGGCATCCCAGCACTGACCACAACTTCTCCAAAGCTAGACTGTTCAGCTTTTCTGGCCTGTGCTGGCTACAGACATCTGACAGTGGGCACCTGTGCCTCTGCACTGAGCTGGGTACCAAGCCAACTGGAGTTTGCATGGGCCTGCAAAGCTAAGCTGTTTAGGAACCTATGCGATGTTGTCTAAAACATGCACGGGAGCAAAGCTCAGTCCAAACAGCTTCTGTGGGTCTGTTCACAATCTGGTGCTGCTGGCAGAAGTGGGTAGCAGTCTTGGCCCCAGGCACAACCTGTCCAACTCCAAGATGGTGCCTGGCCAATCACTCTCTCCCATGGGGGAATCGAGTCCCCTGCACTCACCCCAGCCAGTGCAAATCTCTGTGTCAACCACTCTTTTTCACCCCTGTGAGTCTTTGCAGAGACTGCAACTGTGACCGCGTATCTCCAGGCTCAACAGCTCTTCTCGCAGGGTGAGTCTGGCTCCAGGCTAAGGCCCTGCCAGCCCCCACCTTCTTCTTCATTTAAATTCTTTTTATTCTCTTTGTGGGCTTCAATTCATATTTTAGATTCTTCCTTGGTTCAGGGGACCCACTTCTGTCCTTCTTGTCCTCTCCATGATGTTGTATTCCAGCATCTGAACTGTTTTGCTCAGAGAGACTGTTCACTCTGCTGCCTACTGTTCCACCATCTTTGAGAAGTTCCAGAAGTGCATTTTGTAGAAAAGGGAAACACTGATTTAACAGCAGAATCACGTATCTGAGTTTGAAAAAATGTTGAACAATTGAAAGATATGTGGAAGAAATACATCTTAAAGACTGCATGCTATCCATCTAAGCAAAAGTAAAGTTAAATTATGGTGTTTATACAGAGACTCCTGGTAAAGTAGAATTGAACAACTTTGTTGAGCTTTGTGAACAAAGCAGGAGGAAGCAGCCCACCCAAGCTCTTCTATCTAAGGTATCTTGCTGTCATTGAGTTACCCGCTCTGCAAGGTACTCAGTTCGGCTCAATAAATATGCATTAGGGCTGGGGATTTAGCCCAGTGGTGTCAGTGCCTGCCTGGCAAGGGTGAGGCTGTGAGTTCAATCCCCAGTACCAAAAAAAAAAAAGGGAAAGAAAGATGCATTGACAAACAGGCTCTGTGTTAGGAATAGAACTGCTGTGGCCACTGCCCTGGTGGGAATTTCAATCTAATCATTTTTTATTTCTTATCTTCCTTGCCCTGCTTGAAGCAGATTCAAGGCCCATTGCTCCCTCAACACTGGAGGGCTTACTCTGCACCAATTATGTGAACTGCTGGTAAACAAACAAATTTCATGGCTCTTATATCAGTTTTTTTGTGGTTGTCACTCAGGTATCATAAACCAGCTGGCTCATCAGACAGAAATCGACTGTTGCAGTTTTGGAAGCCGGAAGTCAGAGAGCAAGGTGTTGGTAAGGAGTTGGTTCCTGTGATGGCTGTGGAAGAGACTCTGCTTCATGCTTGTCTCAGTTTTTGGAATTTTCTGGCCATCTTTGGCTTCCTTTGGTTTGTATAATTTTGCCTTTATCTTCACAGTCTTCTTGCTGTGTGCATACCTGTATCAAAATTTTCACTTTTTATAAGGATGCTAGTTGTATTGAACTAGGAGCCCACCCTACTCAAGGACAGCCTCATCTAAATTAAATTACATCTGTAACAACTCTTTAAAAAAAAAATAAGATCACATTCTGAGGTAGGGAGGGTTAAGATTTCAACATATGAATTTTGAGGGCACCCAATAACAGTGCTTTGTGGTCATTTTTCCAAAGCAGTCATTAACTTTACCCAATATAAAAAGCAACTTTACTTCTCTCAGGAATGAGAATAAACAGGTATGGAGTGATTACATCAATTAGACTGCTCTCAACTTTGTGCATATTTTAGACAGGGATCATTTAAAAGACATGTTTTATGCAAAAGAAAGTAGGAAACTTTCCTTGAGTGTCCAAAATTTATTCTTTTATTGGGCATGGTTCTGGGCACCAAAAATGCAGCAGTGAAGGAAATAGATAAAAATCTCTTTTCCCAAAGTGATTACATTCTAATGGAAAGAGACAGCAAATAGGTGAATCATATATTATTTTAATAAGTGTCAAATACAATGAAGGAAAACATGCCAGGGTGAAGTGGATGGGGAGTGTGGGCGTTAGGGGAAGAGGATGAAATTTGAAACAGGTTGGTCAGTGAGGCCTCACTAGAAGGTGACATTTAAACAAGAGGCTGAGGTGGTGAGAAGCCAGCCACTGGCGGGGGGAGGGCTGCAGACTGAGGAGGCAGCTAGTGGAATGGGAGTATGGCTGGAAGGTTAAGGAAAATGAGGAGGGTGGTGTGGTTGCAGAATGAGACAGGAGAGTGCTATTATAGTTTAAATACAGAACGTTCCCCCAAAGGCAGGTGTCTTGAAGGTTCGATCCCCAAAGCAGCAATGTTCAGAGGTGGAGCCTGGAGAGGTGATTGAATCATAAGGGCACTGACCTTATCAATGGATTGATTCACTGATGGATCAATTCACCAAAGCTGAATAAGCTGTCACAGAGTGGGACCCAGCTGGAGGAAGGAGGTCATAGGGAGCATGGTTTTGAAGGCCATATCCTGTCCCCACCCCCTTCCCTCTCTGGCTTTCTTTCCCTCTTTCTGCTTCCTGGATACCATGAGGTGAGCAGCTCTGCTCCACTCCAGCTTCTGCCATCATTTTTTCTTTCTTTTTGCCTCACCTTACTCCACAGCAATGCAAAGAGATGACCATGAACTGAAACCTCAGAAACCATGAGCTAAAATAAATCTCTGAATTGTTATTCTCAGGTGCTTTGTTACAGGGATGGATATGTGATTAATACAAGTGGCCTGGTGCATTAGATCAGAGACATGGAGGGACAGATCATAAAAGGATTTGTGGACCATTGTAAGGATTTTAGCTTCTCTCGCAGCAAAGAGCAAAGCCATTAGAAAGTCCTGAGCAGAGGAATGATGTGAGCTTATTTGAATTTCATGAGACTCGCTTTGGTTCCAAATAAGGCAAAGAGGGAATCAGAGAGAAGTATTAGGAAGCCATGACCAAGGTCCAGGTGAGAGATAACAGCTAGAGCCAGGATAGTAGAAGTGGAGATGGTGAGAAGTAGTTAGGTTCTGAGTATATTTTTTAAAATCAAGGGGGATATTGTTGTTGTTTATTTGCTTGCTTGCTTGTTTTTTTGTTCATTTGAGATAGGGTCTCACTATGTGCTTCTGGCTAGCTTTGAACTTACTATCTATACTGGACTGGGCTTAAACTCATGGCAATCCTCCTACCTCAGCCTCCTGAGTTCTGGGATTATATGCATGTGCCATAATGCCCTGCTGATTCTGAGTGTTTTAAAAGAGAGGCCACGACACTCCCAAAACTGTTGGGCAGTTTCAATGCCACCCCAATCAAAATACCATTAGCATACCTCACAGATCTAGAGAAAACATTCCTAAAGTTCATTTGGAAACAGAAGAGACCTAGAATAGCAAAGACAATCCTAGGCAACAAAGGCAAGGCAGGAGGCATCGCAATCCGTGCCTTGAAATTATACTATGAAGTTACCTTGATAAAATCAGTGTGGTACTGGCAACAACAACAACAAACAAACAAAAACAAACAAACAAAGAATCAGTGGAACAGATTAGAAGATTCGGTTACAACTACAAACACACTCAGCCACCTTATCTTTGACAAAGGGGCCAAATATGTTCATTGTTAACAAATGGTGCTGGAAAAACTGGTTCTCTAAATGCAAAACACTAAAACTAGATCCATGTCTATCACAATGCACTAAAGTCAAAATGGATCAAAGATCTAAATATTAAAACAGAAACAATAAATCCACTGGAAGAAAAAGTAGAAATCTCGAAGACATAGGTGTAGATAGAGTTTATGCACAAAAACCAAACTACATGAAAAGTACTTCAAAGAATCAACAACAGTAATCTCATCTTATTAAAAAGCTTTTGCACATCAAAAGAAATCACTGACAGAGTGAAAAGACAACCCACAGAGTGGGAAAAATTTTTATCCCATTGTCCCTCAGACAAAGGACTTCTATCTAGAATACATAAAGAAATGAAAAAAAATCAGGCCATGCAAATTCAAAGACCCAATCAAAAAATGGGCATCTGAGATTAATACATACTTCTCAGATGAAGAAATACAAATGGCAAATAAATACATGAAAAAATGTTCAGCATCACTGGTCATTTGAGAGATGTAAATTAAAACAACACTGAGATTCCATCTCATCCCAGAAAGAATGGCTGTTATCAAGAAATCAACCAATAACAAAGCTGGTGGGGCTGTGGGGAAAAAGGAATCCTTGTCCACTGTTGATTGGAATGTAGACTGGTACAACCACTCTGGAAATCAGTATGGAGATCCTTCAAAAAACTAGGATTGGAGGCCCCATTCAATTCAGCTATTCTCTTTCTGGGTATTTTCCCAGAAGAATTAAAAACATCATACCCCAGTGATATATGTGCATCCATGTTTATAGCCACACAAGTTGTAATAGCTAAATCTCGGCAACAACCCAAATGCCCATCAACTGCAGAATGGATAAAAAAGATGTGTTATTTTTATACAATGGAGTACTACTCAGCTATAAAGAAGGGTAAACTCGAGGCTTTTATAGGTAAATAGATGCAACTAGAGGCCATATGCATAAGTGAAATAAATCAGATGCACATGTGTAAACATAGTATTGTCTCCCTAGTGTAAGAAACTGAAAGAGTTAATAACATCCAAAATGTACAATAGATATTGTGAAAGGAGAAAAAACTGCTCAAAAGCAAAGAACAATTGGGATGGGGGAAGGGAGAAAAGAAGAAAGGGAAAGAAAAAATAAATGTATATATCTATATATACATATAGATAAATATATATAAACAAGCTAGCTAAAATAATTATACTACTAATTTCTTCTAGTTCATTGAAAAGAATAGTTTCTGCTTGTACAGTTTGATAAATTTTGCATGCCTATGTCTTATAACCTGAGCACCTACTTTGAAGTTAACAATATGCAGTATATTAACCATTGTTAATTTTCTATTATCTTGTTTTGAAATTCTGTATCATTGTTTTCCCTGGGTTTTTTTTTCTCAATAAAATAAAATAAAATAGAGGCCAATAGGATTCGAGATGAACTGGTATGAGACAAGGGAGAAGGAAGGAAGCAAGGAAAGAAGGAACAACAATTCCAAAATTCTTGGCTTGTGTTATCTAGCAAATTCCTCTCACCTTTCACTGATAACAATGAATTTGTTTTCATCTAGGCAAGATGAAAAATATTTGGTAGTTAAGTTCAAAAGTGATTTTTTTTTTTACTTTCAAATGCCAACTTAGTGAGATATAGCACTATTTATTAATGAATGCAATGAAAACTGTAAGCCTCTCCTGGCAGACAGTACAGAGCAGGAGTCTCAAGACAGGTGCTGACTCTCTTTTGTCTCCCTGTTGTGGTCTCTGGCTGGCTGTCTCATGCCTGGTCGTTCTGAGGCCATGCTTAATTCAGCAGCATGTAAGCCTGAGCGTGAATGAGTCAGCGAACATTACCTCTGAGCATTAGAGCACATATCGCTATGAAGTGATTTTTTCCATTCAGATTTCATTAGATTGGTTCAAACACAATGCCTGCATTGCAAGGGAGTGTAATCTTCTACCAACATCTAATTGAGGGTAGCAGATTATTTCCTAACCTAGTTGATGGGTTTATACACTGGTATTCTCAGCCAGTGCATTAGATTTTATTACATGACTGCTGTGTATAGTGAGAGTAACTTCTGTGAATGAATTGAGCACATCAAAGCTTACCTGAATGATAAATGCAGGTACATTTATTTTATATAAAACAAAGTGTCATTCAGCCTAGCTCCATTAACTTTGTAGTGCAATTTTTATGCATGAATCACAATATCATTTGCTCTTTCAACACTCAGAGACCAATTTCAAGGATATATATCAATCAGAAGTGTCCTTCCATGATGTCTTGCAAACTGCAAGACTTTAACAAATAGTATTTTGGAAAGATGTGAATAAATTAACTTCCTGACTCTTTTTTGGGGGGGAGGGGGGAGTCCTAAAGTCAGCTGAAGTTTTATTCTTTGAATTTCTTGCTGTAGGAACTGAATTGTGAAATAGAGAAAACAGAATCGATTAATTCACTGAAAGAGTACCAATACTCTTACCTCAATTTATGTCATTTGGAGCACTGCTCCTATGAGTAAGAGATGAAAACTTTTTGTTTTTGGCAACAACTTTAGACAGAAGACATAAAAAATGAAGTGAGTAGATGCCACATTTAGCTGTTTGGGTGAAGCTTTTTGTCTAGTTGAATACTGACACTTAACTTGATAAAGAAATTATTTGCATGTTACCTTCTAATGATGAACTGGACAACCAAAGCAAGTAGAATGCCAAAAGTTCAAATGTGAGAGTCAAAGCTTCTGCTATTGACCAATTTGTAAACCTCAGCAACACTACTTACATACTTCTGTGGTTTTTTTTTTTTCTTTTTCTTTTTCTTTTTGAGGTTCTTGCATTTGAACACAAGGCCATGCCCCTGCCAGTCAAGCACTCTGCCACCAAGCTATTACCTCCAGCTCCAAGAATTATTCTCTATGCATTAAATGAGAGGGTTTGATTAGGCTGACTTTAATTGCTATTTTAGAGTTTAGATACTATAATTGTTAGTTATAGGGGGGGAAAAAAAGCACATGAAATTATATGATCTAGATTTAGAGTCTAAGATCTTAGTTTTGCCATATCATAAAATTATTCACAGACCTCTAAGTAAAGAAGTTTCTATACTAAATCCTAGTAGTGCTATGCTAACAATTGCTATGGTCCAAATGATTTTGTGTCCTCCACAAATGTACATATTAACACTTAGTTATTAATGTCATGGTATTAGAAAGTGGGGCCTTCGGAGGTGAAAAGATCATGAGACTGGAGCCATCATCACTGGGATGAGTTCCCTTAATAGAGAGGCCTGAGGGAGCTTGTTTGCTTTTTCTGCTATGTGAAGACACAGTAAGAAGGCACCATGATGAACCAGAAAATAGGTCCTCTCTAGATGATGAATCTTCCAGGATCACGATCTGGGACTTCTCAGCCTCCAGAACGATGAGAAACATTCCTGTTGTTCATAAGCCATCCAGTTTCTAGTATTTTGTTGTAACACCCTAAATAGGCTGCCATACAACTCAACATCGATTGTTCATTTCTCCCATTCTAAGAGAAGATTGATTTAATGTGTGCCAACAGTTAATTAAAATAATGCACTTTCAGGAACTTAATGTGATCATGAACTGGAAAGAGAAGTTGCTGGATAATACCTCAAGTAAAGCTTTTTAAAAGAAATCAGACTCCTAAGAGACCAAGAAGATAAACTACAAATATAAAATATTTGCAAAAGACATTACATATCTGACAAAGAACCATTGTCCAAAATTCACAAAAACTCTTAAAATTCAACAATAAGAAAATGAACAACCTTATTTAAAAATGGGCAAGCTTGACAAAAGACCTTGAACAGACCTATTCATCTCAACAAAGATGATGTACAGATGGCAAGTAAGCATATGAAAACATGTTCCACATCAAAAGTCACTGGGGAATTGCCCACTGAAACAATGAGAAACCTATTATGATAACCAAAATCTAATATCCTCGTGACAGCAAATGTTGACACAGATGTGGAGCAACCGGAACTCTCATTCATTGTTTGTGGTAATACAAAATGGTACTGACTTTGGAAGATGCTTTAGAAATTTCTCATGAAACTAAACACACCCTTACTAAATGATCCAAGAGTCATACTCCTTGATATTTACTCAACACATTCAAAAACTTATATCCACACAAAAACCTATGCACAAGTGTTTATAACAGTTTTATTCATTACTGCAAAAACTTGGAAACAACAAAAATGCCCTTCAGTTGGTAAATGAATAAACCAGCTGTGGTACAACCAGACAATGAAATATTTTATTACTAAAAAGAGATGTACTACCAAGCTCAGGAAAAGACACAGAGGAACCTTTAACATGTATCATAAGGGATAGAACCTAGTCTGAACAAATTACATGCTGTATGATTCGTTTGACATTCTGAAAAAGGCAAACCTATTGAGACAGTAAAATGGCCAGTGGTTGCCACAAGTGGGGTTGGAGGTGGGAGGGATGAATAGGTGAAGTCCAGAAGATTTTTAAGGCAGTGAAACAATTTGTGTGATACTATCTTGATGGATACATGTCACTATACATTTGCCATAAAATATACAACACCAAGACTGAACTCCAATGCAAACTGTGGACTTTGGGATGTGCCAAATATAACAAAAGTATTACTTTGACATCATGGAATGTCTGTGGTATAAAAACCATGCATGAGAATAGAGAGTATATGGAAAGCAGTCAGTATGTTCTGCCTAATTTTGCTGTGAACCTAAAATAACTCTTAAAAAATAAAGTCTGTTTAAAAGCAAAAAGAAAGAAGACACATAGATCTAAATGTAAATTATTTTTACTCTCTCCTCAAATAAAATGTCAAATTTTGGGAGGAAAAAAGAGTATAGACTCATCCAGCAGATGCCTTTTGTCCTTGGCTTTTCTATTCTCTCTGGTTCTTAGAGAGGATTCTAGAAGTGAAACAGCCATATGAGGCAAAGAGTCACATTAAGCAGAAAAGTGAAAGGAATCTGACTGTGTCATTGCATTAGTTCCTCAGTGTTGCCATCACGAAGTTCCCAAACCTGGGTGACTCAAGCCAACAGAAATTTATTCTCTCACAGTTCTGGGTGAAAGAAATCCCAAATAAAGCTCTGGCAGGGCCACATGGTCTGCAGAGCCTCTGAGAAGAATCCTTCCCAGCCCCAGGTATTCCCTGGTTTGTCTCAGCGTGACTCTAGTCTCTGCTTCCACGCTTAACCGGTCATCTCCTGTATCTCTATAGCTTCATCTTTTTATAAGAACACGGGTCTTGAGGGACAGCCAGACACAAGTCTTTTCCCATGAGTAGGTGCCACTCTTGGTCTGCAGGGGAAGAGAACAAGAAGTCAACAAGAAGCAAGCCCTCCCTGCATGTCAACATCAGGTATAGGCTGCTGTGGGGAGACTCAGATGCCAGTGCCTTCAGGCACATGGGTTGGGAGACAAGAAGAGCCAACCTCCCCACTCCTACCCCTACCCCACCCCAGCCCCACCCTGTAAGTGACCGGCTGATCTGGAGAAACACAGGCTATAAAGATAGCTAGTGAGGTAAAATACAATTTAATGCTTGTAGTGTTTAGTGTTTCACTGACTTTGCAGGTCTGAAGCCAGTGGTCTGATCATCTATTTGGAGAATAACAATACACAATGTAGCAACTATGGGGCATGTCCTTCTGAAGGTGGTGGTCATGGTTAACTCCCTGTTATCTTGTTTTGAAGTCCTGCATCATTTTCGTTGTTTTGTTGTGTTGAGCTTTATTTTGTTTTGTTTTGTTCAACTTTATTGTATCCAATGACATGGGCAGCTATTTCAAAGATAACAAGATATACTATGGTAGCCATTTTGGATTTACTATTATCTTGCTTTGAAGTCATTTATTGCATTCATTGTTTTGGTTTTATTGGTTCTATTCTGTTCTGTTTTGTTTGATTTTTACTATGTCTGAAGGTATAGGCAGCTATTTTGAAGACTACAAGAGGCATTATGGTAACCATTGTTGATTTCCAGTTACCTTGTTTTGAAGTCCTGTATCGCTTATACTGTTTTGTTTTGATTGGCTTTATTCTGTTTTATTTTGCTTGGTTTTATTATCTTTAAAATAAAAATTAAAATAAATAAATAAATAAATAAGAACATCAGTCTCAGTACATTAAGGCTTTCCCTACTGACTTCTTCCTAACTGGGTCACACCTGCAAAGACCCCATCTTCCAGAGATCACATTCACAGGGATCAGGGATTAGGACTTCAGCATATATTTGTAGGGGAGGAGAGGACACAACTCAACTTTAAACAGCCACAGGTGGCATTCTGAGATACTTAAACACATCTGCATTTTCCACCTCTGAACTTACACTGGGAGAACTGAAGCTTCCCATTTATTTACGGCTCTGCTTATTCACAACAGAACTCACTTCCTTTCTGACACAGTACTTTCCAAGCGAGGACCCTGAAAACTTTAAAACTATCTTCCCCTGGGAGCCTATCTATTCAGAGGACAGTCTGTAACCTTTAAAAGACAGATCATTATTCTCTCATTTAGGAATGGTAGAGGGTGGGTGGGGACTTCAGCTAAGGTTTTTCTACTCATAGTTTAAAGATCAAATCTGTTTTCAAAATAAAGTTTGCCAGATACTGAAAAGGTCAGTGGACATGTATTCAGCAGCCAAATTTAGGTTCTAAGTCTGCCCTAGACTCACACCCGTCTCAGATATATCTTCATTAGTCACCACTCGGTCAATGAGAATATAAATGCAGCTTTTGTGCTTTTATTACCAGAAGCATAGTGGACTTGTCCAACACAATCATGTTCAATTTTATGATACCATCTCTCTGCCAGGTATGGAACTTGGAAATAAATGTGCCAGAAAATACCTTAAGGAGCCAACACTGAAATTTGTCATAAGTTTAAGAGGAGTTCTTAGACCATTTTCGTGGCATCCATAACCAGGAACATAACCATGATTCATTCAATTTATTTACGGGCTCCCACAGCAAAGACAAGCAATTGTTTCCATCATCTGTTAGTCAGACAGCCCTGAGAGGTTGCTTTCCTGCTCAGCGGGCTCAGTGAAGGCTGACATCAGAGCAAATACATAGCCCCCTTGCGTCCCCTAAGAAAACCGAAGACTCGCGTGGGAAATCCAGACTTTACATCTTTGCTTCCTTTCTCTAAAATAACGTTTATTGAATGCCTGTCTTCTGCCAGACTTACTGCACACACCAAAGATTAAACAAGTGAGACACTAGCTCTACCTTTGAGAGGCCTGGATTTGGCCACAGAGATAGACAAATCAGTAGAAAATCAAAACAAGGTAGGAAGTGGTAAGGTTGTTTAAAAACAGAGTATTAGGGAAGCCCACAGCCACAGCAATGAATGCTTTTTGGGGTGGTCAGGTTGACGTGCCTGGTGACACTGAAGGTAAGACCTGGGGGCACATACACTAGACAGGCAGAGGAAGGGCAGTGGCATGTGCAGAGGCCTGGAAGCAAGACAGCAATGGCATATTGGAGGCCTGAGTAGAGTCTGATGGGGTGGGCTATGGGGCTGTGGGGGAGATGTCAATAAGGTGAATGATATGTGGTCCCTAGTAGGAGGGTGTTGCAGAAGTCACTGAAAATTTGTGACTTACATGATCAGGTATGTGTTTCAGATGCTTTGTGGCAGCAGTGCACAGATGGATAAACACAGAACAAGGAGTATCAGCCGCAGTACTCTAACGTACAGGGCCTAGAGAGAAGTGGGAGAAGAGACATTCAAGAAGTAAAAGTGACAGCACTTGATAAGATATCAGCAATGGGGTATATATGGGAATAGCAGAAACCCAAAAGTAATAAAGTTGATGGTTTTGTTAAGTGGTATAGGTTTTGGTGTGTTCTTAGAAATTAGGATGCAAGATAAAAACAATTAATTCTCTAATATTGATATCCAAAATTCATATTTATATATTTAATAAAGCAACTGAATGCTGATCTTAACGAAGGTTTAGTATAATATCATTAAAGATTTTTAATATGAAAAGAAAATGTACTTTAGAGATTGATGGAGATGAACGAGACAAAAACATGAAGAGTGTAAAAGTCATCATATATAATTCAGAACTTCTCAGTTATTTTCAGTTTACAGTTTCCTTGAGTCTCACCCTCAATCCCAATCAATGGCCCATATGTTTTCTATTTTGTCGGAAATGAAAAAGTGATATATTGGAGCCAAAAGGAGCTTCAGAGATAATGAAATATGGAGTCTCTAACTTGGAAGTACTACATAACAACATTAAAATATTTTAAGATAAGAAATACTCAGAATACCATTACACTAAAAGACAGTAGATGCAATGCAAAGACCAGAGGCTTAATAACTATTATGAACAAAGGCATCTTAGACATGGAATTGTTTGGATTAAATGAGGCAGTATATGTAAATCAGCAAGCACAATTCTCGATGATGGACAGCTATAGCAGCAGAAACTATCAGCCAAAATCCATTCTTCACTTAGTCTGGGCACCAGGCAGCCCAACAAGAATGCATTTCCCGTACATTCAACTATTGCATGAATGAATGCATAGGAATGTATATAAGCATATACTCAACTAAGAATGTGTTTCCCATACACCAAAGGTACATGAGCAGAAATAACGAGTGCTGCTTCTCAGCTTGGACCCTATGGTACCACATAAATTTCTTCTGTGATTGAACACAGCTATGATACAACCCAGAAGATGAGGATGATGCCTTATGCCCTAGGGAATAAATACCATGAGAACAGATAGAAAGAACTCGAGTCCTTGGGTGGCCAAGTGGAACTGAGTTGTCCCTGCCCTGGACCGCTATGAAAGAAAATAAACATTTTTGTCCTTTAAGCCACTGAAGTGTCAGGAATCTGTTAGAGCAGATTCATTTTTGCACAAAATCATACAGCCTCTATCTTTTTCCTGTTCTCCCACACAACTATTTCATTTTTGCAATATTATGTTCTATAAGTATAAATATTTTAAATAGCTGCACACAATGTACATGTTATTTTGAGTTCTGTCAATTTCATTTCTCATATCAGGGCCATGTTCCAGATTCAAAATTATCATCGTTTATTCTAACACATAAAATTAAATTTCTCAGAGAACACTGATACAATGAAAAGAGTTTGCATTTGTTTTGAGATTCTCCCTTTATGTGAGTGACAGTGGCCTCAGTAGTCACGTGCAGTAATTAGAGAAGGCTGGAGTTGGGCGCTGTTGATCAACAGGAAGTTTTAAAAGTATCAGTTTCTCAGGAGCTGACCTTTCTGGCTGAGCCACTAGAAAACCTGACTCCTCTTCACCGAACAATTACTTTCTTCCTAGAACAGATTAACTTTTTAAGTGGAAGTTGAGATCATCCTAAAAGCATCAAAAACTTTTCTAAGGAATAAATGCCCCATTGTAATTCTTTCCTTTATAGGAGAAAAAAGTGTCTTTTTGATCCTTTGACTCCTAAAATGTTTGGAATTTCATGTTCTTAAGAAGGTTAGCAAGAAATACGTTCAATTTAGTGTCATTTCAAGAAGATAAAAATTAATAAAATATTGTAGATATAATGATTATTTGAAGGAGAAAATGGAATGCAGACAAGACTAGAACTCAGTTGGTTCTTGCAGAAAGGAAATAAATTAAGAAAATCATTTGCAAATCAATTTAAAAGCACTTGTTAAGCACATACGGTATGCAAATCACTATCTCTTGTATCATGCCAGCTTGGATACAGGTCATGGTCATTGTTTTTGAAGTCTAGTGGGGATAACAGACAAAGCTAACAAAAATTCATGGTAGAATGAAATGAATGCTACAATACTTGTATAAAAAATTGCATTTGGGTCATCTTGAAAGAAATTAATAAATGTTGAAGAAGAAAAAAGAGAGAAGAAAAAGTCTAATTGGCAGAGAATAAAAGCAGTGTTTGACTTTCTCCAACAATTCCCATTTCTCAACCTTTGAAAGTTACCTTCTTTTGAGATATTTGAGAAAATATCTCATATATCCTTCCGAGTCACCCTCTTTTGCAGCTATTTTTTGAGGTCACTTGCTCCTGTCCATTGCCTTCAACTCAGTCCTGATTCTTCATCCTGGTGCCACCTGTATAATGTGAGATTCTTTTTCTCATGGTATGATAATAGTCTTTATGGAAGGATGGGTCTTGTTTCATTTTGTTTCTCTTCTTTAATTCCCCACAATACAGAACCTGTGTGCATCACTGAGTGAATTAAAGTGTTGGTGAAAACCAGTGGGATACAGTGGGAGAAAACTTACAATTGAATGACAAATGTGACAGTTCTCATGGCCCAAGGAGGAAAGAACTGTAAGTCCTTTCACAGGTGACCTCAAGAGTGGAAATATTACAGTTCCTAACCTTGATCCCTTGCTTAAACCCTAACTCCGTCTTTTAAAATGTTTAGTTCTTCAGTTCTCTAAATGCAAATCTTTATTTCTCTTGCATGAACCTCACCTTGGCCAGGGCCCCTGCCTGGATAACTAAAGTGTACAGTAGCCACAGAAATGACCTTTATAACAAGGAGACTCAGGACTAAGGACACTAAGGTGGGCTTTATACCTCAAAGGTCAAAGGTGTCTTGAAATTTCCGTATCAGTTCAATATAAATCTTTGCAGCCTCATCGTTCTGGCAATTTTCTCATTAGGTAATTGGACTAAACATATCTCAAACATCTTTTCTAGTAGAAGCAATACTCTTTAAGAAAATAATACACTCAGACCAGTGCAACAACTGTGGAAATCAGTATGGAGATTCTTCAAAAAACTAGGATTAGAGGTTCCATTTGACCCAGCTAGTACCCTTCTGGGTATCTTTCTAGAAGAATTAAAATCATGATACCACAGTGATATATGTGCACTCATGTTTATGAAACTTTGTTTTATTTTTTCCACACACAAAAAAGGATAGTACATTCTAAATCCATATTAAAGAAGACAAACTTTTTCTAATTGTAAGGTTGTCTAAATTCTCCTGGCCACAGTAGAAATAGCATTTTATAAGATTATACCAAACAGTTTTGGTTTATTTTTCCTAATTCCAGGCCATCTCCAGAAGTCTCCCTGTGCTTCAGAAATAAGGCCTGCCGCAGTATCTCACCAAGCAAAGGAGCCATCTGCCTTGATGGCCAACATCAGTTACATGAAGATGAAGGGGGAATTTTGTTCCTTTGAGTTAGGTTGAATTTGTGGGCAGGTTCCTCCTCTCAATAATTTCCATTAGGGCTGGGGATTTAGCTCAGCGGCTCAAGGTTTTCCTGGTAAGCATGAGGCTGTGAGTTCAACTCCAGTACCCAAAAAAAAAAAAAAAATACTGTTGGGAGTAATTTTAAAAAAATCCCCTAGGGTAAAGGAGGAAGATGTGCCATAAAACCTACTCTGCATGTCTGGTGTATAATGACCCATACTCCTGTCCCTCAAAAGAGGACCAGCCTGAACCAGTCATGGTGCTTTGCAGTCTTACCTGTAGGAATTCATCCAAAGTTTAGAAGCATAATTTAAGCCTAGATACTCAGAGACTTGCCCCAGGATTTTTTTAACTCTAAAATTGAATGAGAAAAGCCCCTTTCCCTTCAGGAACCAAGAAAGAGGCCATGACAGGGAAAACTCTGCTTTTCCCCATGAAGAAAAAGACTTTTCTCATAATAAAACTGAATAAAACCAACATGCGTGAGAGGCCAGAGGACTATGCCATTAGTGTCCATGCACTGGCTCCAGTCACGGAGGTCTTAGAATTCCCATCGCTCCCGAGAACCATCCTTCAGTTCTCTGAGTCATGCCAGTACTTTTCAAACTGAGCTCAGATTTTACTTAAACTAGATTGAACAGGATTTTTTTTCTTGAAAAAAAAAATTTATCCTGAGATTATACCTTCTCCGGAACAAATCACCTTCCCTGAGTATGGAGATGCAAGTCAAAAAAAATTATCTTCACTAAATGTAAGCAAGTCTTACCTATGCAATGAGGAGCTCCCCCTCTGGCTCATGGTATTATCCAAATGTGATCTTGGGAAAATGACTTTCTAATGTGATGATATGATGGCACAAAGTCTGTATATCCTTAGTCAACCAGTTACGTGAAGCTCTGTGGGAGGCTCTGGCCTGTTCTGCTGGGCCCAGTTCCTCCTCTGGATGGAACAAACTGCAAATGCCATAGGCTTATGTTCAAAACATAATTGCAATGTATTTATGCACATGATATCTAGTGATTATTGGGTAACATGTGGTTAATGAAGCAAAATAAGGTGGCATACCAGTAAATGAACTTGGAACCATATCTTATCCCAGCAATAATATTTGCTGAAGACTTTTATAGTTCTCCTACCTTTACAAAAATTGTGATTGAATTTTAGGTGAGGGTAAGATGGTTGGTGAGAAGTCTTATAAGGCTTGAATAAGCCTCTACTTGGGGCTTCCACTGATCTGAGAGAGCTAAGCACAGTCATTCAGATTGCCACTACAACTCACCACGACTGTCTCCTCTGAAGAATCAGGGAGAGTCAAGGAATCACATTCCACAAACGTCCCCCAGCCTGATATTTCCAAGCGCCTTCTTTGGAAATATCGCAATAGACTGTCATTTCTATAACATTTGTGTATCAGTTCATTAACTCTGACTCAATCTTACAAAAAACTTTTTCAGAGATACACAAACCAAGAAATTCAGGCAGCTGTGCCTTGGGGTACATGCCTGTAATCCTAGCAATTAGGAGACAGGCAGAAGAGTTTGAGGCCAGCCTGAACAACATAGTGAGTTCAAGGCCAGCTTGAATTGTAGAGTGAGATTTGTCTCAATGAGAAAAGGGGAAATTCAGAATTTGGTGAAGTCTCTAGCAATGACTAGACCAGAGATAGCTGGGTAACTTGCAGAAATTCAGCACAAGGTCCTACTTGTCATTAGGAGGTGAGAAACCTCATGTGTCTGCTGAACCTGATGGCACATGCCGGTAATCCCAGCACTCTGTGAGGCTGAGGGCTGAGGTAGAAGGATCGCAAGTTCAAGGTCATCCTAAGCACTTATCAACTTAGTAAGACACTGGGTCAAAGAAAAAGCCTGGCGATGTAGCTCAGTGCTTAAGAACTGGGTTCAGTCTGCAGTATCATGGAGGAGGGGACAAACTCAAGTGTCTACATTTTATACCAGACTCATTTACTTTCAAATTTTTGTTAATTCATGGCTCAGACAGCAGAAGCATCTCCTTGCCTCTTCAGGTGGTTCAAACTCCCATTTCATATCTACTCCAGTGAAAATTCTAGTACCTATTCCCACATGTCTTGGAATTTCCATGGGACTCTCATATTGATGGTCATTTCCAGCTTTCAACACTGCCTCCTGTGATTGGTTTAATTGATGGATTATCTTGCCACATGGAATGTGCTGTCCCTCTTCTCTACCACATTAGTCCAATCACTGAGTGCTGCATCTCTGGTCCCACAGGACACATGCTCACGTGTGTGCAACATTCACACTACACACTGTCTACACAGAATTCCTGAAGAGCTGGGATGCTGAAGGTGGGGTTTGCATCACAGAAATAAAAACATCACAGAATCAAACATCACATAATGTACATCTTAAAAGATTTTCATTTCTCTTCTCCTCCCTCTCTCACATTCCCCTACCTCTTAGTTTGTGCCACTTCTTTATGTTTATTATAGAGCTTTTCAGTTACGAGTCATCTTTGTCCCCCACTACCTCCTGCTTTTAAGAGGATCTTTTACTCCTAGCAACCTACCACGTATTTCCCTAGCAGAGATTCTGGTTCTAGCTGTTAAAAGTCTCCCCTCCCTATTAGAATACCTAGAATGAATTGAATTCTAAAACTGGAAAATCCTAAAGCACACTAGATTTTTGTACTTAGTTTCATGTGTTCTTATACTGGAACAATAAAAGCCCTCTGCACACTTCACATCTCTTCTGTCTAAAGAACATGGCAGGGATGAGAATATAGCTGAGTAACAGAGTTGTTCCCTAGCATGCACAAGGCTCTAGGTTTGATCCCCAGTACCACAACATAAATAAGTAAAGACATGGAGAGAGAGAGAGAGACAGAGAGAGAGAGACAGAGAGAGAGAGAGAGGGATTATGTTACCCAGTTCATCTGCTATAGGTAATTCTCATTAAATAGTAATACTGTTGCCATACTCTTGGATATTGGGCTGTGAAAACATTTATATCCTCAATGTATAACAAATTAATTGAATGGTAAATTAAATTTTAAAAGACACATTTGCAAGAATGGAAAGAAAGCTAGATTCCTTTCTGTGACAGAACATGTGGGACTTAAGACTTTCAATGACATCAGAAAACAGCTGGCCTGTGGATTGATCTTTGTCCTCTAGTGTGATTAATAACTGCATCACTTTTGGACTTAGAAGTGGAGTGGTTTTCCAATTCCACATGGTAATTTCTATCAAATCAATTGCTTATTTTTTATTTTACTATTTTATTTTCCAGTAATATGTGGAAGTAGGCAGGATTCCTCTTCCAGAGAGGGCAAGTAAGGTATATGGATAAGCAATCTATGAATTGGAATTCCTCTCTTTGAGTCTATAAATATATTTGCATCTTGGATGTGGAGGGCTAGAGTTTTAATGTGGGGGCCTAAGGTGCAGCTACCTAAAGCCACTTCAGCCACAGGAGATTCAGGTGATGGGTTCTTTCCTCCTCAGAACCACAGAGGTGATGTCAATTTCCCTAGGATTTCTGGTGAGTCAGCTGCTCAAGGCTCACCTGTGTCTGATCTTCAGCACCTCCACCCCAGAATTGCTTGTACTGATTCAGATTCAGCATGAGACTCCCTGAACCTCAGCCCCATAGACTCTCATGCAATTCCCCAATGCACAAGGCTTGTCCTTCTGTGGAGTCTGTTCTGATGCTTCTCCAGTTGGAGAGCTCATCCCCCATGTTTCCCCATGAAAGCTTCACTCACATGGTCCGTTCAGAGAGGCATTCTCCACTATCCATTCAAGCAGGATCCTGTCACCCTGTGTCCCTCTTCCTTCAGCCATCTTTCCCCATAGAGTTTCCTGCTACCTGAAATTGTATGATAAACTTATTTTCTGTCTCCCCATTAGGAAGTCCCTGAGGTCAAGGACTTTGTTTAATGCACCACTAAGTCCCCAGTACCTAGAACAGTGACATTCACAATAGTATGAACGACTGAATGAAAGAGTGACAGCCCTCATCTATAGAAGAAGCTACAGAAGAAACTGTCCCTCAGTGGTGTACAGAATGGACTTTAGAGCTGGAAGACCCCAGTTCAAGTTCTGGTTCCTGTGCCTACAGGCTGTCTAAACTTCACCAAGCCACTTCAGCCAGCTCACAGGATTATTGTACAGCTCAACAAGACAATAAATGAACTTTGTTTGGCAGGTTAAACATCATTTCCCCCATTGTTCCAGCCCTCTTATTTTATAGACAAGAAACCAGAAGGAGACTGAGGCAGAGGGACCGGGGCAGCATCTCTGATCTTAAAAATACTAGTGGCAAAAAAGTAGAAGAAAAAAATTCCCCTCATGAAAGCACCCTCAACAGGCATCAAAACCCTTAAATACATACACTCACTTTTACTCAGCAGTTTTACTTCTGCAAATCTCTCTTAAGGAAATAATCCTATATTGTGCAGATTTAACTACACAGATTTTTAATCGCAGCATTATTTACAATGGAAATTAGAAATATACTAAATTTCCAACAGGGAATTGGTTTAATAAATTCTGGTATAGTCACATGATGTACTATCACATAGCAGTTGGGAATGGAACTGAAGAATAGTTAGCATGAGAAAATGCTTACATATGCTCAAATGAAAAGGAAAAAACCCCAATATATGCCAAAAGATCTGGGTGCTTAAAATCAGGATGAATTACATTTTCTTCTTTGTGCTTCTCTGATTTTCCCATATTTTCTCCAAGAAATAGGTATTAGCTTTAAACTTGATCTTTAAAAAAGAAAATAGTGTGTTGGTATCTTCATAATAAACCATTGGTACATTTTGTGGGGAGAACAATTTGAGAGTGGCCTAAACTGAAAGGAGTGACTCTGATCTTGATGGAATGAAATTTTTATCTCCCTCTCTAAATGTCATGGTTTTAAGTGAGCAATCTCCCCAAAGGCTTTGGCACACAGCAGATTCCAGAGGATTCTGGCTTCATGACCTGTGCATGTGTCTGAACATCTACATTACTCTGTATTAGCACATTTAACTGATGACCTTAGCTGTGCTGCATTTTTTAAAACCAAATTGACTTACAGCATTACTCATTAGATTTAAGTACTAAGATGATTCATCATTTACTGTAAATCTATTAGATAGATTACACTGCAAAATTCACTATTGTCAGCGTGGCAAGCCTGCCTGGAAATTAAGAATGGGAAGAGAAATTGAAGGAGAGAGATTCCTATCTGTGATTTGAAACTTAAACTTAGATAGCTATGACAAATATCTGAGCCCCAGCCAAATAGAACCAAGGCATCTGTCACATGTCTTAAATATTCCACTCTAATAATAGCCTAGGATTTCTTTTGGAATAGGCTAATGCCTTGCTTCATAAGGAAAAGTCTTGCATGCTCAAATACTTTGAGGAGTATTTCCTTACCCTTTAAAAAGATATTCACGACCTAACTTGGCTGCATATGTGTTACATGTAACGATCGTTGGGCCTCTGCTGGTTAAATATAGCCCCAAACCAAAAGCGCGTTCAGCTGGGGGCCCTCGCTCACCAGATGTTATTCCACTAATAGTGAGTGAGCTCATCCTTGGTGTGGAAGGTTATTCATTTGGGAGAGAATAATGAAAGTGAGACAATCATTACATCACCTTTTCCTGTACATTATCCTCCCCTGCAGCTAACAAGGAAAGCATGCTGCCCTGTTCATTATACACGGACTCCTGTTTCTGCTTTCAGAGATCTTCAGGAGGTGAATCATGGGATAATTATAGTACAAATTAAAATTTGAGTATAATATCTGATGATGAACACGGGGAGAGGTAGACTCTGGGACAGTCGCCACCTCAGACCCCAGCATCCCGGCTCTGTGAGGTAAGGCACTGAGTCTTTACTCCCAGAGGTCCCGTCCTCTCCTCGCTCCTTCATGGGGACGTCACGCGGTCCTCAGCTGGCCATCGGGGGGGCCAAGACTGCCGTTTCTAGAAACATGAAGACTTCTGAAGGATGGAGTAAACTTAAAATAATGCTCATGAGAGCATGCCTTTTAGTGTTTTAATGACTCATGTGAGCTACATTTCGAACCTCAAGCTCAGAGTAAAATAATTTACAGACAATATAGCAAGAAAAGGGAAAAGCTGTTCTGTTGCATGTATACAGCACATATATGTGTGTTATTTATATATATATTTAAAAACAAAGGCAATCTTTATATGAGAAACTGACCTTTTAAAGAAAGCACGCATTTATTAACCAACAACCTTAACTCATTGCTGAATTGTATTGCAGCAGCCTTCTCGATACAGTAACTACTCAAAGACACTTTTAAATACTAAGTGTATTTAATAGTAAATGTATTTAAAGGCCTTCATTTTCTACCAAGTGCTTACACTGACTTTGTTTTTCTCATGTGTTATTTATCTTTACGGAACAGAATCACAAAGGAAAGTGAAATATCTATGAACAATATGCTCTCAGAACTTGGCTACAGCTGGACACCCTCACTGTTTCTTCTCTGCCTCATGCCTCTTGAGGCGTGTCATCGTTTAGATCTACAATGTCCCCCCAAATTCTTGTGTGCTCAGAAGGGGGGTTTTCGGAGGCGACTGGATCTCGGGCGTGCTATACTTAGCAATGGACTCATCCACTGATGGGTTCTGTAGCTACATGTGCTGCTAGGATGGTCCCTGGGGTCATGACCTGGAAGTGTATATCCCCCTTCCGGACTCCTCCCTTGTCCTTTGCTGCTCCATGACCACCGTATGTGAACAGCTGTCCTCGTCAGGCCCCTGTGCCATATCATTTTTGTTTTTGAGCCAGTCAACCTTGGACTGAGACCAATGAGCCAGAATTAAACCTCTCGTCCTTTAAGTGGCAGGTGATGGGTATTTTGTCCCACTGACAAGAAAGTGACTAAGACAAGCTGCTTGAAAGTGCTCTTTTGGGCTCCTAATCATCATCTCAGGAAGAAAGTTTGATGGCTGAGGAAATAGCCAATAACTGAGCCCTCTGCATTTTAAATCTCTCTTCTGTTTTTTTCTCATACGGATCACTGCTTCATATCAGCCACCTTTTGCAGCACACTTTGTGCAAATAGGGCTGGAATGAAAATTGGGTCCCCAACTTTGCTATTTTCTCTCTTTTTCTTTCCTTCCAGGTTTCAGAGTTACCAGTTGTAAAATTTGAACAATGGTATAACAGGTGGCATATGAATGTTTAATAAATCTGAATAGGCTGGGACGTGCCACTGTATCTAGGGATCATTGTGACTTCGAGGGCCCTTTGCATCTTCACATGGCCCTACCCCATAAAAAGATAGTAACAGTTATATTTGATGATTCCATTGACATAATGATAAATACAGGACTTATAATAACCTATAATGAAAATTTTCCTGGACCTAAAGCTTCATTAATTTTTCTTCTAATGTTAAAGGAATCTAAATGCTTTCATAGGCTCCTAAAAGTACTGCCGGCCCTTACTACTTTGCTGATGATGTCAGCCTTGCCTGCTTCACAAAACCACCAGGAGAGGATCACAGCGCGCTGTCTGCACCCCAGATGGCTTTGTTGTTGTTACCCTCTTCCTCCCCCTTCTATTCCATTCTTGCCGACTTGTTCAACAAATATAAATTACCTCTTCCCCATCTTTCTAACGTTTTTCTGGGGTTCTCCAACTCTGGTTCTCCAACACTTACAAAGAAATTCAGAGTTGAAAGTACTGAAAACTGTTCGAGGCGAGCAGAAGAGTAAATTTCAGTTCCTTTGAGGCTGCCGTCCTCTACTGTCTCTGCAGACCTTTCCACGTGGATCAGAACTACTAGGAGGAGGGATCTATGTGTGGAGAGATTTCTGCAAATGTGTGCACCGAATTTGAAGAATTTTTTTAACATTTCTATATTTCCTGCATTTAAAAAAATAAGCATCTGGTGTGAGAAAGGAGCTCACTGTAGAGTACCTGTTTAGCATGAGGTAGGCCCTGGGTTCAATCCTTGGCACAATAAGTAAATAAATATCAAAAAGCATAGTTTTTAATGGAAATGATAGAAACATTAAAATCCAATTTTAATAAGTATCAACGACTATATTTTTCCAGAATAGATGTTGACTCAGATTTTATTTACCAGTTCCAGAACAGTTTCCTTGGTAGAGAAATCACACCTCATTACACCTCCCCTCCCAGTGCCATTGGACACTACCCTTTCAGACACACTCTGGACTTGGCAGTGTGGCTGCTTTGGCCGAGGAGGATAATAGCAAACAGGCTGCGAGCGGAGCTGTACACAAGCAGTGTGTCTGTGTGTTTGTTTGAGACACTTCACTGTGTAGCTCAGGCCAACCTCAAAGTAGTAATCCTCCTGCCTCAGCCTTCCCGGTGCTGGGATGACAGGCGTGTGCCACTGCATCCACTCATGAACTGCCTTTTGAGGTCATGTGTAGGGTTGGACATTAAGACAAACTCTGGGAGACTTGCATGTTTCCCATAGTCCACACAGTCACGTACACACACACACACCACACACGCACACCAAGCCAGCTCGCCATATGGTCCTCATTTTCCATATCTATTTCTGTTTATGTTAACTCGAGAATTCTGCCACTGTAGCTGCCTGGTGAACCTTTGCCCTGTTTCCCTCTTCTATTCCACAGAAGGCTTAGTTGGAAACATTTCTTGGGTGCTCTTTTCTTCCGTTTTGCTCACAGGGGAAAGAGTTCAGAGCTAAATTGTTTGGTAAAAATCATATTAGTGTTAATATTTTCTTTTAAGGTGCCACCTTACCTCTTCATTGTCTAAATCAGACATTGTCAAAATCCTTTTGTATTTTGTTTATTTAAAGCCATAGTCTTTCCTCTTCCTGTTCCTCCAAAAGAAAAAAGCAAAGAACTATGAATGATG
>RJWT010010522.1:0-24106 GCA_004365215.1 Cuniculus paca
GATAAATGTAATAATTACGTACTGTACCAAACTGTAAACATTAGCTGCCATACTGATAAAAAATTAAAATAGAAACTTAGTGGTAAACAGTGTTAAAATTGAAAAGACATAGTGAGTAAGACAATTACAGAGAAGTAAGGAGTTCTCTCTAAAAGTAAAGTATTATGTGAACTTAAGGTTAGACAGTTTTACTGGCCTGGAAGGTGAACTTGAACTCCAAGTGTAATTGAGATATTAGATAATACATTTAATAAAATTGTTCAAATGAAGTAGAATGTCAGATTGAGTAAGAAATGTTTAAGAAACTAATTATTAATCATACATGTTGATGTCATTACATAACTGTTCATAAGTTAAACTTTAATGAATCTAACTGGAATATTTAAAGTGAGTTACAGAATAATTTGTGTCATATTATCTCAGTCTACCCAAAAGAATAGATGCAAACATGTATGTGAAAACAGTAATAGATCTGATACACACCTACACAATAGATAATTTTCAGATTAGGAATGCTGAGTTATATTTGAGCAACCCTAATCTGAAAATTCAAAATCCAAAGGGTTCCAAAATCTGAAATATTATGAGTAATAACTTGAGGCCACAATGGAAAATTCCACACCTGACCTCATGTGATGGGTTACAGTCAAAATGCAAGAGCACTAAATATACCATATGAAGTAACGATTAGACTAGGTGCGTATAAAACATAAATGAATTTAGTGTTTGAACTTGGGTTCTGTGTTGGTCAGCTTTCCTGTTGCTGGACCAAAATGCCAGACATACACAATTTAAAGGAGGAAATGTTTATTTCACTCATAGTTTCAAAAGTTTCAGTTCGTGATCACTCAT
Source organism: Cuniculus paca (assembly GCA_004365215.1). NCBI lineage: Eukaryota > Metazoa > Chordata > Mammalia > Rodentia > Cuniculidae > Cuniculus > Cuniculus paca. Next base: position 853 of record RJWT010010522.1, read on the forward strand.
TCCCTTGCTGTGAATCTTTAGCAATGGCCTGGAAGTGAAAAGTGCAAGGGAGAGATAAATCCTCCAAGAGACCCTCCTCCACCTGGTTCACCCTCCTAACTGCACATTCGGCAGTGAACTCCACAGCTAGAACCACCATGATCTAATCACCTCTTGAGGAGCTCTTAATTCAGTGAAAATGACCATGAAGATTACTTAGTACAGGTCCCAAGCCTGAGCTATCTGAATATATATAGGCAAATATTCCAAAATGTTTAAAAAGTCAAAATCCAAAGCACTTTTGAATAAGAAATAATCTGTAGAGTTACTTCCAAAAATCAGAGGCTTGGAACTGTGAAAAAATGTTTTTTCCTTTTTAATTTGTATTTATCTTTATTGCTTTAACATCTAAAACACATGGATAATTTAACAGCATATATTAAATGAATGTCTATCAGTCCACTTGTATTTCATTGTCATCATTTGTGACTCAGAGGAAGCAAATGACCCACTCAAATGTGATAGTGCAGTATCTTTGGGCTGTTAGTAGTAAGAGATTGCCACTAGTAGTTTTGAAGGGATAAAAAGAGACAGTTTGATAGGACTTAAGGAGGAAAAATGCAATCACATGGAGATGGCTGTTGTAACAAAAGTTATTGTCATTAGTCCTGTGATCTGCAGGGAGGGAACTGGTGAGTAAATATCATTAACTATTGACCTTGTTGACCTAACTCTTTCCTGCTCACATCTCCTGTTAGGAGTCTTCACTGGCTGACAGCTGCCAGGAAGCAATATGTCAATATGGTCTGCACCACTACATGGTGCAAGCAGGTATTTTTCTCAGTTGTAAGAAAAGAGCAGTGAAGGAAATACTATAAATCCATAAATAAGTACTATATAAATACTATAAATAAAATGTTAATAAATAAATGTTTTTATACATATAGAAATGAATCACCTTAATTTTATTGGCACTTTTGTTGGTAACTTCTTCATACTTTCCCTCTTCAGTATTTTAATTGAACTTTATTACATATCACCAGTTCAAATTTGACATTTTTCAGACTTTAAAGAAATTAGCTATGGAGATTAAAAAAAAAATAAAGGAAGAATAACTGTGAAATTTGAGATGAAATCCAAGGAATCAAATTTATTATGCAAATTTGTAGTGAAATCTAGTAAAAATATTTTTGGAAAATAAAAATGCTAATAAAATACAAAAAAGTAACAGTGAAACAAAAGGACAAGAAAACCCACAGTATTACTGTGGGCTAAACATTTTACCAGAAAAGAGATGTTTCATGTAAGAAGTTTGGGTGTTTTCCAAGTTTCCTTCAAGCTCTGTCTTTTTGTGCCTGAGAATTAGTTTTCTCATGTTTCAGTTACTCTGAATAAACTGTCAAGTTGATGATGCTTTTTAAATATCTGTAAAATTGACTATCATTTAACCATGAGTTATATAGATAAATGTTAATAGGCAATGTCAGTCAATGTCCTGCTATATGCACCTGCTGAAGAAGCAAAACAAACAAAAATACCAAACCCACAAGAGTACAAACATTGGGATTAAACAGAACGTATTTAATTGTGCACGTTGCATGGAATTTACTAAGCCTTAGATTCTTCAATTTAAAAATTAAGAAATGAGTGAAAACCTCTCTGGGCCACTGTAAGATACACGCAACAAGTGTTGGTACGCAGTATTTGTACAAGGGTCACTTCATTTCATTAGTGGCTCCCTCCTCTTTCTCCCCTAGGGACCTTGTTTTCATTTCTTACCTTCATTTCTACCTCCATGAGCTATAGGGTAGCTCAGTAAAGTACGTATTGCTGGTCCCTCCACAGATGCCCTGGAGGTTTAAGATTCACCAGGCAGTTTCCATGACAGTACTATTCTGCATGGAGGCAAATAATTGAGAACTTGCCTCCTCAATATTCCAAGATGAAGAGATTTACTGTAAGTCATTTGGAGGCCAACAAGGTAAACAGCAACATATTGCATTATTTAAAAATATAGAAGGTTGAGGTTTAACATGGTTGAATTGAGGTAGAGCCATGTTGGAGCTTCTCCAAGAAAATCAGCTACATATAACAAATATTAACAGACATGAAAAATTAAAGAACCACTAATACACTTATAATGGAACATCTTAATATGCCTCTGTCACAAATAGACAGCTCAGCTAGACAAAATGTCAACAAATAAATATCAGAACTGAACCAAACCTGTGAATAAATGGACGTAGTAAATGTCCGCAGAATGTTCTATCCTCACGACATCAGATGAGACCAGGCGCCTCTAGGGTAGTATGACCATAGACCACCCCAACAATAACAGAATGCACATTGTATTCTGCGGCACTTGGGATGTTCAAAATAGACCACGCACTATCCCATAGAATATGCTTAAGTAAATGCAAAGGAATTGAAATTATCTGATGCATAGCATACAGTTGGTTCCTTTCAGTCCTTGAACAGCCTCCTCTGTTCATGTCTCTATCCTCTCATGCTGCTTGTCACAGTATGGTGGGGGCAGAGGATGCTGTTGCCACTGTAGAGACAGCCCAATGCTGCTTAATCCTCCTTCAATCTCCTCTCCATTTGAGGGATTCCCAGTCTCCCATTTGTTGCTTTCCAGCAGCCCAAGGCTGCTTAAATGTCACGTAATCCTGTTCCTCCCTGAAGCCACTGGTTGAAGGGCAAGAAGGGTTGTGCTGTTCCACTCATTACTTTCACTGCCTTCACTGTGGTCCCTAACTTAGTTGTTGCTAGGGGTTCCAGTTAGCTGCTATGGTGCATGACTAAAACAAACAAACTGTAAACAAACTGGTGGCCCATCTGGGAGGGAGCAGTTTCCTGGTCACTTGCCCCTGTGTGTGCAGGTGAAATTTGCTGCCAGACTGCAGAATCCTCTGTGTGGAGGAAGGCCAAAGGGGCGAGGGACCTTATATACTAAATGTATCCTGTGTGGTTTTATTTAGCCATACTATTGCAGTCCATAAGTTTTTTGGAAACTTCCCACAATAGAATTTCCTGCTCTTTGCACAGGCAGCAGATCCACCAACAGCCCTGCAAGCTGGTTCTGTTTATGTTTTGTTTGATCTATAAATCTTTTATTTCGTACTGATTTTGGCAGCAGGGTGTAGGTCACTTCCTTTCTTCTAATTACCTGTGTTTTTAGTTGATTTTCTCTGAGTAGCTCCAATGTGGCTTCTCCTCTATTCAGCCATGTTGAATCTGCTCAACCTCTTGTATTTTTAAATAATGCAATATGTTGGTCTTTACATAGTTAGCTTCCAAACAAGTTGAAGTAAATCTCTGAGTGTTTATTGTGCAGCACTCTAAATTATTTGTCACACAAATCCCAGTAGTATTGATTATAATTTGTATATAGGCCAAGTAGTTATATGAGCATCAGTGTGCCTTATTCCATGCAACTGTCAGAGCCAAAAACTCCTAAATGTGAATAATTTTTTAAAATGCAGTATTTCTCCATTTTCTTTTCATAAAACTCTAGGTAGCACAGCCTTCTCTTGTCCTTGTGCTTAAAGGAAATAATTTTATTAATGACCACATCATGAGAGTTTATGTTGCATTTGCATTTATTTTAAATTTATCACATTTACTTTATTTTATATTTCCACATAATTTTGAAGTAATTTAAGAAGCAAAAGATGTTGGGAAATAATACAAAGATATGTCATATACTTCATCTAAATTTCTCCAAAGATAACATGCTATAAAATCATAATACTTTATCATAGAGAAAATTGGCATTAGTATCCTACTAAACTGTGGATTTATCCACATTATATCAGCCTTTATATGCATTTTTCATGGTATGGGTCTGTGATATGCTATCACATGGATGTATTTGCTTAACCATTCTCACAAACAGTATAAAGAATTGTTCTGTCTGAACAAAGAAATTACCAAATTTTCCACAACACTAATCTGTAACTGTCTTTCCTCAACCACCAAACTGTTTTTTATCTCTATAATTTTGTCAGTTAAAAAATGTTAGATAAATGAAAAAGATCTCTCTATTTATAGTTTTAAATGAACAAGGGAGCAAGAGATAGAGGGAGAGGAAGAAAAAAGGATGTGAAAAAATTGAAGGGGAAAAGAATGATTGAAGAAAGAGCTTTTGCAAATGAGAAATGAGAAAGGGTTTAACAGTCTGAAGGAGGGAAGGAGAGAAAGTGTAGTGGATAAAAAAAGTGAAAAAAAGAGAAGTAAGACATATTGAGTACACCACCAGCTTTCCATGATAAATGTAATTATTATGTAAATATGCACTAATAGAATCATACAGTATATAAGTCTATTCGTTTAGAATGGTGTTTTGATGCATTCAGTCCATTTATAAGAGTTTCCAAAGTTCTAACAGTTTCAGCATTGCTGAAAAGTCTAAGCCTAAGTCTCCTCTGAGATTTAAGAGCAAATCTTAGCTGCAAGTCCCTATAAAAATGAAAAAAACTTAAATTTTTCCTACAAAAAAGACACAGGAGGAACATTGCCATTCCAAAAAGTAGAAATAGGGGTTTGAATAGAATGGGACCAAAGCAAGACCAAAATTCAGCAAGACAAATATTAATCACATATCCAGCCAGTGTGGTGAGATATGAGCTCTACAGGGTATAGGCAGTCCTGTCTCTATGGCATTACCTCTGTATGTAGCCCTCATAGTTTCTCTTTGGGGCTGGCTCTGCTCACTCCTTGTGATTTTATTCAGATGTTCCATGTTCTTAGTTTTTTCCAATATCCTGGCATCTTTGCTGCCCTTTTGGCTTTGCTGTCACAGCTTCATGTACTGTCCTGTAAGTTTCACACTGCCTAGTCTCTCATACCTTCTTCTGAAATCTGGGTGGAAGCCTTTGTGACACCACAGCTCTTTCATTCTGCATGTGTGTAAAACCAACACTGTGTAGATGCCTCCAAGGTCTGTCACCAGCAGAAGTAGTAGCTGAGCCCTTCTTTATCTTGCCATTGGTTGCAGAGGCCTCTGAATAACTAGATGGCTGAGCATGAACTGAATCCGAGAAAATTAATTTTCATCACCTAGGCTGTCTCCATTCTAGAAAATGGGGACTATTCTCAAAGCAAATTTTTGCATGTTTGCAATTGTAATCCTGCAAAGGGTGGGACCTTGCTGGTTCCTCACATACCCTTAAGACAGCCTTCCTATTGACCTCTTCTAAAGTGCTTGGCTCTTTTTAATGCTTATCTTTTTCCACAGCCAGGCTGTTCTCTACTTCAACTTTACAGGTCCCAACTTTACCAGAGCTTCCTTTCTGGCCAAACTGAAAAATTTATAAATCATTCAATTGGGCTTTTTACTCTTGATTGTCAATGTAGAGCTGGCTAAAACCCCCAACACTATCCAAGTCACAGCTTGAATGTTAGGCTGCCATAATATTTTCTCTTCCAGGTTAATTATTCCACTGCCTTTAATACCAGTCTCCTACAAAGTCTCACAACATGACCAAAATACAGACAAATTTTCAGACAAAGCATAACATGCATGGCCTGTAATTCAATTGCCAATGTAGTTCTTCTTCTCAACAAAAACATCTTAATCCTGGTCTTTACCAGCTTTATTACTGCCAGTGTTATGTTGTTCTGAGCTCTGACAAGCATCTTCCAGCAAGCGACAACTCCACATCTTTGGTACCAAAATCTTTTATCAGTCAGCGTTCACTAGAGGACCATATATATATTTGGTGATACCTACATACAATAAGTCAGTCATTCAGACATACCCAGAACTGTGCTAACTCAATAGGAGGACATTTCTTATTCAAGTTGACACCATAGTTAACTATCACAGCCCTCTTCTTCATTACTAGAAGAGTACATTTTAGTTTCCTATCCTCTCTCTGATGCTATTATATTTATTTAATTTATTTTTAGGTTGCTTAAATAAGATGAAACATGAAAATTTTAACTTTCTGAGACTGGCTTAATTTGCTTAATATGATGGTCTCCAGTTCCATCCGTTTTCCTCTACACTAAATGATTTTGTTCTTTATGGCTTAATAATACTCAATGGTGTATATATTTCATATTTTCTCTATCCATTTGTCTTCTGATGGTTATCTGAGCTGTTTGAAAGCTGTTTCTTACCATCTGAGCCATCGTGAATTATATTACTTTAGATATGGATATGAATGTATCACTTTAGTATGCTTTATTTCATTCTTTTGGGAATATATCAAGGGGCGGTATAGCTTGGCCAAGTGGTATTACTATTTATAGTTTGTTTGATTTTTTTTGAGAAATTTCCATACTGATACCCACATTGCTTGTGCTACATTCCTATCAACAGTTTAAGAGCATTCCTTTCCCCTGTATTCTTTCTAGCATTCATTGTTTTTTGTATTCTTTGTGGTAGCTGTCTTGGTTACTTTTCTTTCATTGCTAAGACAAAATACCCGATACCCAAAATTAGGAAAGGGAAGGTTTATTTCTTATGGTTTGGAGGTTTCAGTCCATACACTGCTGGCTCCAAAGAAGGGTGGTGTGGCTGAGGGGGCAGCTGTTCATGGTGGCCCACAAGTGGCAAGAGCAAACAGCGAAAAGAAGAGGGGCAAAAAAGAGAGAGAACATACCTTCTTTCCTCCTTTATATAGCATGCAGGCTCCACCCCTGGATGGGTGTAGCACTCACACCAATAATCTCAGCACTAATCCCAATGCTAATCCCAGCACTAAACCCAGTGCTAGGCAACGAGTCAATCACAAATCCTAGATTCAGCCACTTCCATGACTACATGAGGCTTGTGGGGGGGCCACCTATATACAAACCATAACAGTAACCTTTCTGATGAGTGAGATGGAATGTTGATGTAGTTTTGAGTAATGGCTGAAGATGTTTGACATTTATTCATATAGTTTAATTATAAATATAATTATCAATTATTCGTATGTAAAAGGCTTTGTGGGGACATCTAGACACAAACCATAGCATTCCCACTCCCCTACACAGACTCATGCATATGCCTTTATGCAGAATGCATTTAGTCTATCACTAAGAGTTGCCAAAGTTCTAACAATTTCAGCACTGCTGAAAAGTCCAAGTCCAAGATCTCTTCTGAGGTATAAGGCAAACTCTTAGCTGTAAACTCCTGTACAAATGAAAAGAAAGTTAAACACTTTCATCATTCAATGACACAAGATAGACATTTCCATTCCAAAAGTTACAAACAAGGAGATACAAAGAAATGGGACCAAAGCAATGCCACAATTCAGCAGGGCAAACATTAAGTCCTGTAGTTCCATGTCATTCATCTGAGGCAATCTGTGGCAAGATGTGAACTCCAAAGGACTGAGTGGTTCCACCCCTTAGGTACTACTGGTAGTTGTAGCTCCCATGACTTCTCTCCTGGGCAAACTCTGCTCCCTCCTTGAAGACAATCCATGTTCCTGGCTTCTTCAAACTCCTAGGGTCATCAGTGTACTTTTAGCTTCACCCCCACATCTTCACACTCTACACTCTCAGGGGCACACTACCTGGCCTCCCAGGCCTTCTGAAATCTGGAAAGAAGCCTTTATGACCCTGCAGTTCTTACATTCTGCCTGCTTTTAAAACCAGCAACATGTGGATAATGCTAAGGTCTGCCACCTGTTGAAGCAGTAGCCAGGTTTCCTTTTCTCTTGGTTATAGGGGTCAAGTGCCTGGATCACTGAGCACCCTGCACCCGATCTTAAAGAACAAATTCTCTAGATTGTCACCAGTCTGAAACTTGGTACTCTGAGGCTCTCTTTTCAAAGAAAATTCTTTCACCTTTGCAACTTTGAGGCTGGAAAGGGTAACATTCTGTTAATTCTTGTGATATCCTCAGGTCATCTTTTCTGTTGTCGTCTTCTGAGATATTTCACTTTTCCTTGCTAGTTTTTTCAGCAACCAGTTTCTTCTCTGTTCCATCTTTCTAGGCCCCGGTTTTACTGGAGATTCCTTTCTGCCCCAAAACGCAACATTTTAAATCATTATACTGGGCTCTTGTCCTTGATTCTCAACATATATCTGGCTAAAAGCCCCTAACAGTAGCCATGCCACTGTTTCAACACATGATGACTCAGTTCCATATGGGACTGAGACCGAGGGTGTCAAAAACCCCAGGTTTCAGCCCCAGGTTTCACTTTGAAAGGTGGTTGAGGGCTGGGGATCTAGCTCAGTGACCTAAGCACCTGCCTGGTAAGTGCAAGGTCATGAGTTCAATCCCTGGTGCTGCAAAAAAAAAAAAAAAAAAAAAAAGAGAGACAGAAAGGTGGTTGAACATGCAGGTTCTGCACTGAATGAGAAGCTGCTGGCATCTAACCTTTGGCTGGCTTCTTTAATCAATCTACAGATTGATTCCAAACTCAGTACCTATCCTCCACAAAATTCCAGATAGCTGAACTCTCCCCCTATTCCACTGTTCAAACCACCATCATTTTCTGCATCTAGGCCCCTTCAATTTTAGTGTTTTCCTTCACTTACTTGAATGTATCTTCTATCAAATGGGTTTCATGCCTCCTGATACTTTTCCATTCTGGAGTTTGGTCTTCTGCAAGTAAAGTACTGGGAACATCTCCCAGTCCTCTAATTTTAGCTTTTCTCTGTCACAATCAGCATTCTCCTGAGCCCAAGATAACTATTAGGATGAGTGCTATGGCCTCCCTGAAAAGGAGTAGCTGTTGAGACCTAGAGCTATTTAAAAAAATACGTGAGTTTTTTGCTGTTCCTGACCTGACAAAGTCTGCATCTATATGATAATGCTGGAAATTATCAATTCTGTCCTTGTTCACTTGCGCAAACTCTGATTTTCTTTCTGCTCAGGCTATACATCCTTTGCCAGTAGCTAAGTCTGTACTCAAAATAATATGTTGTTTGTTCTTTTAAAGCCATGTGAGCAGAGATACTCCGTTCTGCCACTGAGCAGTGTCTTCAGCGCAGGTGTGCATTGCTGCAGTTACTTATTTTTCTGAATACCAGTAATTCTGAGTTTTGTCTGATTGCTGGTTTACTTAGTACTTTCCTATAGCCCCTTGTCTCATCACTGGGCTACGTACATTATGGCATGGACGAGTTTCCTGGAACAACTTGTAGTTGCTACCTATCACTAGTCTGCCATCTTCTGGCTCCCCCAATATATCTACAAAAACTTTTCTAGGATTTTTATAACAATGCATTTAATCTGCAAATCAGTACGGGATGATCTGGTGCCTTTACTTTGTTCAGTCCCCCTTTTATGAATGTGGTATTGCCTTTCATTTATTTCAGTCCTTGTAGTTTTAGCATCCAAACTCTGTATATGCTTTAAGTTTATACTTAAGGATTATAATTTTGGGACCTATCCTGAAGTAAATTTTAAATTTCAGTTTTTAATTGTTACTGCTTACATATAGAAATGGCAGGCGTGTGTGTTTACTTAATGTTTTCCAACATTGCTGAGCTCTCTTTTTAGTTTGCATACTTATTACAAGTTTCTGTGTAGCTAGTTCCATCTGCAAATAGGGACAGTTTCATCTCTTTCCTTGACTCTGTATGTCTTTACTTTGCTTTTCCTGTCTCATTTCACTAACAAGGATTTGCAGTATGATGTTGAATAGGAATGAGAAAACTGGTTATCCAAATACTTCCGATATTATCTTTCTAAGATTTCTAGTACAATTTCTCTATGACCGTAACATATACTTCGTGAGATTTTAAATTCGTTTTTAATTTGTGGTTGAATTATGGGTCAAGATATAGTAACAGTTAAAATTGATTGTCAGTTTCAGTGGATTTTAAGACATGGCTACTTGATTAGTGAAGCACATTTTTGGGTGTGTCTGCAGCAGGACCTATGAACTATAACTGGTTCCTGGCCTCTTCTTTTCTCTCATTCTTCTGCTATGCTCTTCCTGGCTGCCAGGAACTGAGGAGCCTTGATCTACCATGCCTTTCTGCCATGCTGTCCAGCTTGGATCCAGCTAAACATAGACTAAAATCTCTGAAATCATGACCCAAATAAGCCATTTCCTCCTTAAAATTGCAGGTGTCACATAGTTTGTCTCAGCAACAGGAAAGCTAATACATGAGTTTTCCATTTATACATGAAAAAAGTGTGTTGGGGAGCTGCTTGATAGAATGTTCTACAATTGTCACTGAGGTTTTGTGGGCTGATGTTGTGCTTTCAATCTTCTTCATCTTTGTTGAGTTTCTGTGTGATAGTTTTAATGATTACCAAGAGCAAAGCTTGATGTCCCTAACAACTTCTTTCACTTCTGCATTTTTACTTCATGTGCTTTGAAATTATATTGCTGGGTACATATATAGTTGCCACTGTTATAGCTTATTAGCAAATTGACCCTTGGAGATTTTCTTTGTTCTGAATCTACTTTGTCTAATGTTAAATATAACACTCTAATACTTTGATTCATGTTTATATGTAATTTTTTAGCCTTTTACTTTTAACCTGCCTTTATCATTATGTTCAATGCATATTTCTTATATAGATTGCATATTATGTACATGTGTTCACTTTTTCATGTATTCTGATGTTTTAACCATGTGTTTAGACTATCTATACTTAATGAAACTTTGATATGTTAGAATATAAATCTGTCAGTTAATTGTTTTCTGTTTGATCTCTGAGTTTTCATTCTTTCCTGTTTCTTCTTTTCTGTCTTCCTGTATTTTACTGAGCATTCTATTCACTTTTTTTATATGGACCTTTTATCAGTCCTCTTGGAAATTCATATACAGAGCAAGGTATTCCCTTCTGCAGCCCCATTGTCTCTCATAATTCTCCATTTACTCTCAAGTTGGGCAGGGGAGGGATGCTAATTTTTACGTCCTTGGCTTCATGCATGATGAGAATAATCAACCAGTCCTTTCCACAAAATCCCCACAGAGGCTGTATCTGTCAATAAGAGGAGAAACCAACTCGTATGTATAGTTGGAGATATCTGAAAGCCTCAGTCCTTGAGTAGTGAAGCCCCTGTAATACAGTCTGCCAGCATTTCTCCATTGTTCAGTCCTCAAAAAACTAGTTTTTGCATTCTAGCCAGGCGTTTAGTCAAACCTATCAGGAAGAATAGGGTAGCATGTGGTCACTTTATCTTGTCTTAACCCAAAAATATGATGTGGGCCAAATTGCTTATTCATTCTTGTGACTTTATTGTGAACATAGTGCTGTGCTTTAGTGTAACATAAAATAAACCATCAGTGTTTTGAATTGTCTGAGTCCATTACAGCTTTTACCTCTCTCCCTCACTCCTTTCCTCTCTTTAGCACTCAGTAAGTGCACACATGTGTGAGACAAACACACGCATGCATGCATGCACACAAGTCCATGTTCAGTATTCTACTCTGCAGTTGTGTGATACTACACTTTTAATTCTCACAGTTTTCATGTTAATGAATAAACTATGAAGGGAATTTTATTTGTTGAATTTTTAAAGAGGATATTGAAGATATGAAATAATTTGCATAGCCAAAAAGTATTTAAGAATATGAATCATTTATTTCTGCCAATAAAGGAATATTTGAATGTATTTTTATTAAAGATGCTTTATGTAAAACTAACTACTACTGATATATTAAAAGAGATAAATTAATTTAATTTCTAGTTCATAAGTCATTTAAGACAAATCTTAAGCAGTTCAGCATTTTAGTTCTTGGAAAAAGAATAGATCGAGCATTCCTCATTAAAAAATCTGATATAAAAATGTTCCAAATTTCAAAATTTTTGAGTGTTATGCCATAAAGTACCCTACCATGAAACTTTGTTTAGTGCACAAAATTATTAAACATATTATATAAAATTATTTTATTCTATGGGTATAAGGTATACATGAAACATAAGTCAATTTTTGTTTTATGCTTAGACTTTATAAAATTCAAAATATATCACATATTTGCAAACATCCTAAAATCTGAAATGTGAAATGCTTCTGGCCCCAAGAATTTTGAAGAGGGTACCGCTTAGACATTTTCTAGTTGATTCTTTTATTGAACAAAAAGAAAAATTTAAGGAAATTTCATAGTATTTACATATTCTATATCTAGTTAATTCCCTTTTTATCAGTAACACAATTTTCAATGAATAATCTACACTATTTGAATCTCTTTCTTAAATGTTTAAATATCCATAATTTCTTATAGACTTTCTAGAATTTGAGATTTGGAAGAAATCACTATTAATCATAATTTTTGTCTTTTAGATAAAAATAATCTCAGAATTAGTTAGATAAGTTAGTAAATCATGAAATTACTATTTTCTGGGTACTAAATCACTAGGTAGTGAGTTTCATATGATATTAATGAATCAAAGACCTTTAGGAGGTATTAATATTAATATTTCTTTAGTTCATCTGTAGGAATAGTTTCATAAAATGCACTCAATGAAATAGTTATTATACACTATGTGTAGGTGTACTTTGAAACAAATTTGGGCTAACAATCCCACATGTTGATATTACCATGAGTCCACTGAAACTTACCCTCATCTTTTCCTTAGTTATCATCTTATCTAGTACATTGTATGTTTTATCATTTGTTTTGGTCCATTTGGGGTGTATACAGAAACTTAATTCTCATGGTTTTGAAGGTAGAGAACTCTGAAACCAAACAAAGTCCTGACTAATTTGGTGTCTAATGGGAGTGTTTCTTACTCCATGTAGAATGCCTTCTTCCTGTGTCCTCACACGTTAGAAGGGGTAAAAGGTCTCCCTGGGGGCTTCTTTTATAAGGACATTCATCTCCCTCACAGGCTGTATTACTCTAAAACCTGACCTTGAAGTTGAGTTGCAACACCTACTTGTCATAACTGAGAGAGTATTATTGGAAAATGAGGTACTCTACTAGTCATTGTATAAAATCCAGAATCAATTATTATAGGGAAAATTTTTTCTATGGTTAGAAATTGCATCATTTTTATTTCTTTAGGGATTATGTTTGCCAGAGATGTTATGTTGTTTTTCATAAGAAAATACTGCCCCATTCGAGAACTTACTGTGGGGCCAGGGGTATTGCTCAGCAGCACAACGCCTACCTGGCAAGCGCAAGGCCCTGAGTTTTACTCCCAGTACAAAAAAAAAACAAAAAACAAAAAAAACAAAACAAAACACTCAATGTGTTTTCGTCCATGGATGGGGATGACCACTAGATAGTACCACTGTTTGCTTTGCATTTGTGCATTGCGAACATTTGTGTATTATTCACACTATTTGTAATTCTACACAGGATCATCAGCTCAAAGCATTTTCTTTTCTTATTTTAACAAGCTACCATTTTAAGATTCTTTAATCAATACTTTTTCTCATTTACATCACATTAAGAGGCAATTTCAAATGTTTAATCAGAGTATTCAGCAACTGGTGATTATACAGGCTGAATTAAATCTGGGGGCTGCAAGCTGAACGGACTCATACATGAGGTCCTCTGTGGTAGGAAATGAAGGAAAGTGGGGATTCTCTCTCTTCTATAAGCACTTGCAGGAGGCATATTGATCTATTTACCTTTGTTGTGCAGTGCTTGGCTGGTCAATTATTTACAGATCACTGAAACAGGGAGCATTCAGAAGCAGGTGAAAGAGGGAGGTTGAAATTGTTTTTCTTAGAGTTTGGCTTTAATGATGAAGTTGATAAAATAAGCACATACTCTTTTGAAGAAACAGATCACAGTGAGCATCAACCAAGTAGCTTAGTCAGAGTATCTCTAAATAAAAATAATTTTGGTACAAAGTATCCATGCATTTTGTGTTATTTTCAGTGGTTTCTAAGATATTGAGGATGATCCAATCAAAAGAAAATCAAATCTTGTTTTTGTTTATGGGTACAAAAATTGTTCAATGTTCCTTTCTATCTTTAGGAGTCATTGTTTTTAGTATATAAACTCATTTGTTTCAGTTCTTATGCAAAGTCCTAGGAATATAAAAAATAAATAAAGTATTTTGAACTTTTTCTTTTTTAAAGGAATTACACTATAGACTTCTTTTGAATATAAAGTGAAATAAACAATATAACTCAGTACAAAATTTAAATATAGAAGCTAAGTCAAGTTTGTCTTTTTTTAAATGATTTGTGAAAACCTCACAGCTAGTAAGGGGTTGGGGTGGAATTCAGATTGACAGGCTAAATTCAAAACTGAAACACTTAAATCAGGTCTGATATATTATGCATTGAATTCCATCCCTTTATAATTCTTATGTCAAAGTTATAGCACCAATGTGCCTGTTTTTGGAGCTAAAACCTATAAAGAGGTAATTAAGATTAAATGAGGCCAGAATGGTACAATCCCAATTCATTATGAGTCATGTCTTCAGAAGAAAAACAAAACAAAATGAAACGAAAAACAAAAAAGATACCAAAGCTATGACCCATAGAGAAAAGGTCATGTGAGGACATAATGAGTACAGCTACAGCTCAAGGAAAGAGGCCACCAAAGAAACCAAACCTCCAACACTTTAATCTTAGACTGTCAGCTTCCAGAACTATCTGGAATACCTTTCTGTTATTTAAAGCACTGAGTCTGTGCTATTTTGTCATGGCAGCCTTAGCGGACTAGGACAGACTATCATTCTCAAGTTCATTAGAAGGTATATATATGATTTAAATTATATGTATCATATAATTATATATATGATTTAAATTTGCTTTAGTCTTAGTATACAGCAGATGCTGAATAAATATCCAATAATGAAGGCTTGTTAAACATCTCCCAGAGTAATTTAGCAGAGAGATTACAGCCAATCTGTGATAGAAAATCCACTAGAGATCAAAAGCAGGGCAAAAACTCACAAACTATTTTGGGAAACAGTAATTCATGAGAGAGCTGCAACTCTAAAAAGCTAGAAGAGGAGGACACTGGAAGCAAAACCATTTGAAGACACAGAATACATTAATAAATTCGGTTGAAAATTACAAATAAGAAACATAAGTTGTGTATGCCCAAGTATTCTTCTCCCCTAATCCATTTTCAATAACAAATATTTTCAGATTAAAATAGAGCTCCTCTTTTTAAAAAGTGAACTAGCTATGAGTAGTAGCTCAAATGTCAAAGAAATATGATTTTAAAGAAGGTTTATTAAAACTGGACTAGATTAGTGCCTTTTATTTCTGCTTATCATTTCTTCTGACTTAGTTTTATAGCAATGAAGATGTTGACTTGTAGCCTTAATCCATGTTGAGTAGCTGACTAGGTATTTATCTTCCATTACATTCCAAGCAAATCCCTTCTAAAGGCAGAGCCAATGGGAGAGTATCTGACAGGTGGTGTTCTTGGCACACCTCACTGGTGGCTCATTGGGCCCTGTAATTCCTCTAGAACACTTGATCTGGACTTGCTTCTTTGGTGTAACAGGTAATTAATACTCATTTATTTTAGAATTAGGTAGCCTCTGAGGGACAGTTGATAGCAGATGATCATTTCCAATGTCTTCAGTCATAGAACATGCTAAACAATAAAAACATACCAATCCTGTTGACAAAAAGAAATAACTGCTTCTAAAGTGTTTTTTTGAAGACAGCAATGGAAAGTATAAGTGGAATGCTCATATTCGTATGTTTGCAGCGCAGCAAGAAACTGTCATAAAATAGTGCTTACATCACGTTCCCAAGGCCTGTAAACTTGAAGATGTGCTAATTGGGTTGAGGATGTCATACTTCATAGACACTACACCTACTTTAGCCACGTAAGGCTTCATTTCCACCAATTGCCAATGAACTTTCTTAACCACTTAGCAATGTAATTGGGAAAAACATTTCATTGCCTAATTCAAAATACTACAAGAGTCAGTGGTATAATTTTTCTGTGTCCAGTTATTTTACCATATTTGATGTGTACAGCAGCCTTTGTAGATTCCACAGTCTATATACTATACAACTGAACAAACTGTACAGCTCAACAAAGCAGTCCTGTTTCTACTCCCTCCCTCTCTGCACCCCATGTAAGCATCATGCTTAGATGTGCACTCATGTTTACAATTTCCTAAGCTTTTTTACCTCTGTGAAAGAATTTATTAGTGACATCAAAACATTTTATCATGAGGAAGGATCACAACCTACAGTACTTTGCTCTCTTCCAGTAGTCTGAGCCTATCACACATAGATAAATAATGGCATACTGTAGCATCTTAGGGTTTGGGAGATGAGAGGGACATTAGCAATTGCATACTTCACAATACTACTGTAATAAAATGCATTCCATTTACTTTATTTCACAATTTTTAAAGGTATCTGAGTCTAAAAACTCATGACACTTAATGCATACCTAAAATACTGCATGAAAAAGATAACGTTATTTATTTTAGAAGGTAATGTTATTACTTATCATAGGATTCATTTAAACAATTAATTTTGTTGCTCCTTCTCAAACTGATTTAATATTTGTGCTTTTAGTAAAATATCCAGGAGAGGGCAGTAGAGTACCTGATTCAAATGTTAAGAAATTGCCACACGAAGTTCTGTTTCTAAAAAATCAATAATGCACAACATTCGAGTACTACTATGATCATATTAGATTAAATGTATTGCTACCCCTGTCAAATTAAATGTTGTAATATAGAAAAAAGAATATTTATTCTCACATTCTTAGTAATAGTAATGGATAGTGTCTCATTTAGATGTTTTTATTCAATGGCAACATTATCAATGAAAGGTTTGATCAATGAAAGGTTTATGACCACTGAGTTTCTTTAAATGTAAAAATCTGAAATATTTATTTTATGTCTATATTTTAGTTCAAGAAAATACATTTTGTGCCTTGTCCCTTCTTCTTGAAGTCAGGGAGATAAGAATTTTTTTAAAATTTCAAAATCACTGTATAACATTGCATAATCTCATAATTTAATTGGTTTTTAGCTAATATTGTCACATAAAAAATTTGCTCATTCAGTATAAATAACCTAATCTGTATGCTTTTTACTTCAGAGGGTCACTCAGCAGTTATATTTATTGTTCAAAGGATAGCTTCTGAGTGGTTTACTGAATTTCTCTTAGCACAAATCTCAGGATGTCAAAAGCCCATTTATTTGTAATAATTTATTTTTTTTGAGTCAGGATCTCACTATGTTTTCCAGGTGGCCTTGAACTCACTATGTAGCCCACTGTGTAACTTTGAGTCACGGACATGCACCACCATGCCAAGCTCATAATTTAATATCTTTCTATAAGCTCAATATTGCTGGATTTTGTTACTTTTGAACATATCCATGCTTTAGATATTGTCAGAACTACTAAAGCATGGCATTTTAGAACCTGAGTTTGTAGTTCATTTGTCATGCCTCTGACAAGTAAATGACCCTTGGTAATTCACTCAATTTTTCTGGGCTGATTTGTTTTTAACTTTCTTTCAAAATTACTGTTATTGTTGGTGTTGGTGTTAGGTTTATCGGTACCATCCAGATATACATGACACATTCATCCTGGGGAGTTTGTACCTGTACATGATACATCCTGATTCCTCTTTTTTTTTCCCATTCCCCTCCTCTCTTCAATGCCTCTTCCCCTCCTTATTTGCAAAGCTTTGTTTTCATTTTATTCTTATTTTCTCATTTTTTCTGCTCCATTCTTTCCTTTCTCCCTCCCCATTTCCTAGTCCCCTTTTCTTTTGAACAATTTCTTCCTATTTTACAATATCTATCATATATTTTGGTTCTTCTTTACACTTTCAGTTTTTCACACCAGAGTGACAATGTGATATTTACATATGTCTGATTTATTTCACTTAAGAGTATAATCTCAAAGTCCATCCATTTAGCTATAAGTCGCCAGTGTATCCTTCTTTATAGCTGAGTAGTACTTCATTGTATTAAAAAATATTCTTTTTATCCATTCCTCAGTTGATGTACATTTGGGTTGTTTCCAAGATTTAGCTATTAGAAATTATGTTGTTAGAAATATGGGTACACATACAAAACTGTAGCATGATGTTTTTAAATCTTCTGGAAAGATATTGAGAATAGTTGAGTCAAACACAATCCTTAATCTTAGTTTTTAAGGAAATCTTCACACTGATTTCCACAGTGGCTGCACCAGTCTACACTCCCACCAACAGTGGAGAAAGGTTCCTTTTCCCCCACAGCCATGCAGGCATTTGTTATTGGTTGATTTCTTGTTGATAGCAATTCTTTCTGCAGTGACATGGAATCTTAGCATTGTTTTAATTTGCATCTCTCAAATGACCAATGATATTAAACACTTTCATATACTCATTTACCATTTTTACTTCTTCATTAGAGAGGTATGCATTCATCTCAGACGCCCATTTTTAGAGTGGGTCTTTAAATTGGGGGGGTCTGATATTTTTAAATTATTCATTTGTTCTAGATATTAATCCTTTGTCTGAGGAAAAACTGGCTAAAATTTTATCCCACTCTATGGGATGTTTTTTCACTCTGTTGGTGATTTCTTTTGCTGTGTAAAAACTTTTTAGAAGATGAGGTCCCAGCTCTTGATTCTTTGTACTATTTTCCATGCAGTCATGATTTTGTTAATGAAATCTTTGCCTACACCTCTTCAAGAGTTCTACCTATTTTACCCTCCAGCAGATTTAGTGTTTCTGTTTTAATATTTAGATTTTTGATACATTTTGTTTAGTGCCTGGTGATAGACATGGTTCTAGTTTTAGTGTTTGGCATGTGGAAAGTCAGTTTTTCCAGTACCATTTATTAAAGAGGCTGTCTTTTTTCCAGTCAACACGTTTGGCCTGTTTGTCAAAGATAAGGTGGCTGAGTCTATTTGGATTTCTTTTAGAATCTTTTAATCTGTTCCACTGATCCTCAAGTGGTTTTGTTTTGGTTTGCTTTGATTTTTTGCCAGTACCATGCTGTTTTTATCATAGCTCTGTAGAATAATTTCAAGTCAGAAATTGTGATGCCCCCTCCCTTACCATTTTTACCTAGAATTGTTTCTGATACTCCAAGTCTCTTCTGGTTCCAAATAAATTTTATAATTTTTTTTGCTAGTTATGTGAGGTATGCTAATGGTATTTTGATTGGGATTGCATTAAGTCAATATATGTCAGTTATAACCATCAGTGTAAATAGTCTCATCAATCCAAAAAATAAAAAATAAAAGCTGGTAAAATGGATCAAGAAACAAGATCCAACAATATACCAGGACCCTGGAAAAAAGAAAGGGTATCTATTCTATTTGCAGAGAGTGAACTCCGAGACAAGACTGATCAAAAGAGTAAATGAAGGTCACTACATGCTTGTTAAGGGAAAACTCCAAGGTGAAAAGACATGTATGCACCAAATCCAAGTACACCCAACTATATAAAACAAATATTAATGGCTTGAAAAATGGTTTCTTGAACTACTGAAAGAGGCTATTAAATTTTATGCATTACATAGAATGATTATGATAGTTAAGTAGCATAAATATTTAGTAAAATGACAATCGGTAACAAGTTTATAAATATTTTTAATAACTTTAGAGTTATAGGTAATTTCTATAAAGAGGCTACTGAAGACAACTGTCACAATGCATTGTCATTTTTATTCAGAATTATGTTTTTGAGGATATTATTGATGTATTACTAGGTTCTAAGGAAGAAATGTGTCTCTAATTTTAGCACTGTGATGGTTCAGATTGCATAGGTAACTTATTTTGTTTCATTCCATGACTCCTTTGAATCAACTATGCTTTATGCTTCTGTCTTTGCATTCATTGTTAGAAAGTTTACATTCAAATTTTGCCTCATTTCTAAGAAATTTTGCATAATTTAATCTTTCACATTTATGCTTTATCATTTGTATATTTTTATTTTTTCAGTTTTCTTCACACACTTCTGTTAAATCTTACTGTGTGTATTTTTTCAAGATACTTAAAATCCTTTTGACTGTGTTAATAAATACATTCATTCACACAAACAAATGAACAAAGTGAATCTGAGTTGTCCCTGAAGAGCATAATTATTGCTTTATTGAAAAGAAAGATGACAAACATGAACCACTGAAGATAGTACTCCACGGATTCTTATAAGTATGACCCCAATAAGAAGTATAATTTGCCATTATGTACTAAATGTGGATATTTATGTATATATAAAATGAATACAAGAGAGGTTGATTTTCTTAGGTCTCACACTTGGACTGTTCATGTATTATAAAGATTTACTGATTCATAAGGAGTAGCATCTACCTTGGCTTCCTTTCTTTCATTATTAGGTTGAACTCTATACTAGTAAAGATTTGTCTGATGATTGTCAAATCACCCAAGTGTTCCAGAAGGTATGAGGTAAAAACTGCACAGTTTGTCTTTATGTTAGGGAACTTATTTTAGCGTATACTTCAGGCTTCATAGAAAAGCTAATAAAGTACCCAAATCTCTATATGGTTCAACAGAAATTTAGGGGACTGAACTCCAGCAAAATCTCTTTAACTTGCTTTGATTATTGGCAACATATAACTGGTTCCTTTTGCCATAATTAATTGTGGATACCGTAAAGAATTATTTCATCATTTGAATTATCTTAGCAATAACTATTTTCCTTCCATTTGTGTCAAAACTAAAGATGAGAAGCAGTAACCATATGATATTGAACAATTTGTGTTTAAGTCTCAAGAAATTCAAGAGTTACCTATGTTTCCTTTTTACAAGGTAAATTCTTTGTTTTCATTTTCTTATTTGATTACAATCATTGATTTCCAAGGTGAAACTCTTCTACTAGGAGCTCAGTTAAATTGGAGGTGAGCACAATATTACTGAAGATCTGACCAAATTCACCAAGTGCTCATCTCTCCCACTGATTGCTTGCTGCCAGGCTCTAGAATGGTTTACTTGGTGGGTTCTTCCGACCAGGGGAGGAAATACAATGAGTGTACAAAAGTGGCAGAGATTTGTCATGTCAGGTGGAGAGCCTCATCTTGATTCACTTGTGCTGCCATAATAAAATGCCCAAGACTGATAAATTAATTAATTAATTAATTAATTTTTTTTTCTTTGAGACATGCTTTCACTATGCAATTCAGGCTGGTCTTGAACTTACTTTGTAGGCCAGTCTGGCCTCGAATTTACAGAAATTCTCCTGCCTCAGTCTCTCAAGTGCTGAAATTACAGACATGTGCCACTGTGCCCAGTGCAAGACTGAGTAATTTGTAAAGAATAAAAAAATGTTCTTTTAATTCTGGAGCTTGAGAAGTCTCAGATGAAGGCACTGGTATGCAGTAAAGGCTTTCTTCCTGTCTTCTCATATAATGGTAGATGAAAGGGTAAAAGAGAGCTGTGGAAAGGGTCTTCTATAGAGACTTTATATGCTAATCACCTAAATAACCCATTTCTTAATACATATTGAAGTCTTTCAATATGAATTTTAGAGGAATGCAATCAAACCTTAGCAAACCTTTATTCAGTACTAATGGGAAAAAAATACACCTTCTTCACTCTTTAAATGGGAGAACTCTGAGGTACATTCTGCATACACACTGTTTTCCAGTGGCCACCAGTGGAATTAAGCCCACTTGGTTCACAACAGTGATCTGCTTGTTTAAACATCTGGCTCCTTATAACTCCATTTCTTTTCCCCTTTACCATAGTTTTTCCAGGTCTGCTTCCCAAATAAACTACAGGTTGTGAAGTCTTTAACTCTTTATTTCTTCTGAGAAAACATGAAGCAAGCCTGCATTGATGGATGGATGAGTGAATATGGATAAATAACACCTTTATTTATTAGGTTATCAAATTTTCCTTTAAAAGAAAGAGAAGTCTGTTTAGATAGTAGCCAATTGCCTGTGTGGCCAGTCTAAATATTTGTCTCTGTTTCCTCAAAGTTTTCTCTATGATTCATAGTATACCAATATAAGGTAATTTAATTACTACCCAAAGTGTCCTTTTCACAGTAATGAGAGGAGGAGAAATACAGACACTGTATTCATGTACAGAAGTGCCAGCATAGCTGTTTCGCTATGCAGTTATGGAAAATGTTACTAGATTTTTGAGATGAATTCTGTGCAAAAGGATGATCTATTAAGTTCTTATCACTTTAAGCTAGAATCATAAGAAACCCAGAGTAAAAGCAATGATTGTGAGAAGAGAAATGGAAAACAGATGAAAAACAAGAGGTACCTCTGTTATTCCCATCTATGCCAACTTTTATTTAAGGAAAAATTTGAATGGTATTTTGGAAGTTTTTTTTCCATTAAAAGTCACACTTTGCAACTTTGTAATATATAGTCATTTCACATGATCTATGCATATTACTATTATTTAATCAATAACTTTAAAACTTTTATCATAATAAATTGGTAATAATAAGTAAATAATATTAATGGAAGATTTATATAAATTTTTAAAATAGATGCATATAATTTTATCAATAGAAAATTAAGAATTACTGTTGTGATTTTTTTGAAGCCACATCACTCATCATTATCATTCTTTTTATATTCTGTATTCTATGCTATTGGATAGTTTTGAGCATTATTTCATTTTTTGTGGTTCTAGGGAGTGAACTCGAAGCCTCACTGAGCTAAGATCTCAGGCATTTTTTTGTTTTTATTTTCAATTTTGAGATAAAGTCTTGATAAGTTGCTAAGTAGACCAGAATGGGCTCCAATTTGGGATCCTCCTGCTTCAGTCTTACTGAAAGCTGGAATTGCAGGAATGCACTACCATGCCAAGCTCTTTTTTAGGTTTCTAGAAGTTAGTTGGAAGAAAACAATACATTTAAAATGGTTAATTTCTACAAAGATTTCTTGTTTATTCATAAATTATTTTAATTTCCCAGGCTATAAAATTCAGAAATAATTTTACTTATAATTTATGCAAAAAAGAGATTCGATTTTGCAGCTGGAGCTAATCAAGTCTTAGGATAATAAATAATACCTTATTAAACAATAGCCTTAACAGTGTCTAAATTCAGGAATCTGCCACTCAGCTTACATTTGCATGTTAATTTGCTCACTTTTTGTACAGCATCTTGATTTCTCTTTATCAGGGTTCAGGTAAGGTAAATTTGATTGTAAGCCTTTGATATTAGAGTACAGCAGAATAAAATGTCGGATGAATTTAACTTTATTACTGCAACCACCTGTTCTACATTTTAATGATCCAGGTGCATTAAACTGAATGTAAAATCTTCTATGTATTTTGCTTCTCAGATGTGGGTTTTCCGCCCGGTAAACCCACCCTGTGTCTCATAATACTCTGCTTTATAAAACCAACAGAAGAGTGAGTTAACATCATTTTTCACAGTGCAGATTTTCACGAGACCAAAGCAGTAGAATTTGGAATGCAGTCAGAAGAAATAAAAAATTAAGTAAAAGTTTGATTTGATGTTTTCAGCTTTTTAGGTTTAATCCCAC